>CAJNOL010005060.1:0-12836 GCA_905250125.1 Rotaria sordida
CACATTTTCCAAAGACACTTGATTATTTTAGTTTCGAACATGTTATAAACCTCTCATCTTTGGCGGATCGTTAGCATTACACGAGTAATATAATTGGTAAAAATGTTATATTTATCTAATATATTATAGAAGCACTTTGACATAAAAAAGAATAGGAGTATCCGGCCAGACTGATCATCCCCATATATATATATATAGTTCGTCTAATCTTTCTGATACTCGTATTTCAGTTAAAGTGCAACCAAAAGATCTGAAATTTTCACCATAAACTATTTTTATCGAGTTCTTAATATGCACAAAGTTTCCGACCAAAATTCGAATTTTCATTTTTTTCAAATTACCTGTAGGAAATTGCCGTGGTCCCCCTCAGCATCATGAAAAAAAATGAAAATTCGAATTTTGGCCTGAAACTTTGTGTATATTAAGGACTCAAAAGAATAGTTTATGGTGAAAATTTCAGATCTTTTGATTGCACTTTAGCTGAAATATGACTATAAGAAAGATTAGACGGACTATAGATATTACCCTATAAAATTTTAAAAAGTAACTTCTTCACCATTTTTCACAGACATCCTCAAATGAACTGAAATTTTAGATTTAGAGGTTTTTTGACATGGGCTTTCATTTGAAATACTTAAATCGAATATTTGAAAATAAATCGTCAATCTTCATAGGGAGAGTCGGGGCCCAAATTTGGTCTTCATATTCTTGTTCAGAAAATTTATGCTACCAAAGTTCATTTCTACAAACTTTTGAAAACGTCATTCGACGCAATTTGATGTGCTCTTTCAAGTGAGACTATTTTCAAACTATTCTACCACGCTGATATGACTAAATCCTTATGCATACGTAGAAACAGTTTCCGAAAATGGTATAGAATGTTGATCGAAAAATATCCAATGAAAAGATATTTTTAATCCCATCAAAAGATAGCCCATAATCGATAGTATCTATGGTAAAAAAATCTCTGATATAGTTCTTATCGTTGTTGAGAAAATGCAAATCTACTGAAAAGTATTGCACTACAGAATGCACCAAAAATGACCTACCCCCCCAATAGTTGTGTCCACTATATCTCCAGACTGGCTTATCTATTTGAGCTGAAATTTTGGGTTTCTTCCTAAATATGTTAGGCCTACCTACTGTGAAAATATCAGCCAAATCGGTGAGATCGATTGCGCAAGGTCGGTCGTGGCTTACTTGCAATGCCCCCTAGAGGAACACATTCATATAATTATATTCAATGTGAATGAATCGCAAAGAATAAGAAGACAAAAAAAAGGAGAAGCAATATCTCTCACGGCCGTTCCACATACGTAAAGAGAAATGCCCTAAAACAATAAATTTGAAATATAATAGGAATGGCATTAAATTGACCGAAAGAAAAAATAGTGAACGAAAGAATAGCGAGAAAAAACAGCGAAAAAGAAATGGAGAAAAAAATAATCTCGAGAAAAAAAATGGCGAAAAGCAAATAGCCAGTCGAAAAAATGTCGAAGATAAAACTAGCCTCTCTAACATCTTTCAAAGATTTTTCAAAGTCTTGTAAAGTCTTTCAAAGATCTTTGAAAGTCTTAGAAAGATATTTGAAAGATCTCTCTAAGATCTTTCAAAGATTTTCAATGTCTTGTAAAGTCTTTGAAAGATCTTTGAAAGTCTGTGAAAGATCTTTGAAAGTCTGTGAAAGATCTTTGAAAGCCTTGGAAAGATATTTGAAAGAGCTCTCTAAGATCTCTCGAAGATTTTTCAAAGTCTTGTAAAGCCTTTGAGAGATCTTTGAAAGTCTTTGGAAGATCTTCGAAATATCTTTCAAAGGTCTTTAATACGGCTGGATGTGGACTTTGTAAATGGAACGAAAACTGGTATCTTATAACCCGATCCTGCCTTTGGGAAGAAACATCGGAACCATAGTTCAGAAATATACCGGAAACGGCAGCTATACAACTCGGATCCGGCTAGCGTTCTATAAGTCGGGAAACTTGGTCGGGAACCGCACCGGAAACAACAACCGGATCTGAACATTGCACTCCGGTGCAGGAATTAGCGGGAACTAAGCAGGATCCGATTTTGGAACACTACTTCCAGAAATTGGCCGGAATTTCACAGGATCCGACCGTTTCTTGCCGTACAGTTTTGACCTGGGTAATGGTTTTTATCTTTTATGAAAAAGAATTTCCTACATAGCTGTTTTTCGCCTCCATTCATATATTTACCAGCAACAATTGTTTCACAAACTAATTATTAAAATGAATAGCGGGTAGAGCGTGAAGCTATAATAAGGAAAAAAAATCACAACTTGACATCATTACAAAGAAAAAATAAACACAACTTTATGTCCAACGAATTCTGAAGCATCTACATTATCGGAATAAATCGACGACAATTCAAGATGTTCCGTAGTATTTACCCCCAAAAGAAAAGGTTAACAGTCTCTGTTCGAAAAAAAGTGACATTGATTTTCTAGAAAAACAAACAAAAGCATTCTGTTTTCTGTAACTTTTTCTCAAGATATCAAAATGGAATTGACTAAAACATGGCTATTTGATAACGTCGGTGAAGTTAGCCTCATATTCGAGTAATTCCAGCCGATATTCGTTCAGCAAGGTTCAGTAACTGTTCCAAAGAGTTCCAGAGTAGAACTTGATGAGCTCTATCGATTGGTAATCTTGGATTTTCTATATCTCATACCATTCGTGAAAGAAAGCCAAAATACTGATTTTTCACCATAGGGAAAATTATGACATGATTAGTAATTCCAGCCGATATTCGTTCAGGAAGATTCTGTAACTGTTCCAGAGAGTCCCAAAGTAGAATTTGATGAGCTCTATCGGTTGGTAATCTTGGATTTTCTATATCTCACACCATTCGTGAAAAACTCCGAAAATACTCGTTTGCTACCACATGACTCCTGTCACATAGTTATTAAAATCAGCCGATATTCGTTCAGCAAGGTCCAGTAACTGTTCCAAAGAGTTCCAAAGTAGAATTTAACGAGCTTTATCGATTGGTAACCTAGGATTTTCTATATCTCATACCATTCGTGAAAGAAAGCCAAAATACTGATTTTTCACTATAGGGAAATTATGACATGATTAGTAATTCCAGCCGATATTCGTTCAGGAAGATCCTGTAATTGTTCCAAAGAGTTTCAAAGTAGAATTTGATGAGCTCTATCGATTGATAACCTTGGGTTTTCTATATCTCACACCATTCGTGAAAAACTCCTAAAATACTCGTTTGCTACCATATAACTCCTGTCACATGGTTAGTAAAATCAGCCGATATTCGTTCAGGAAGATTCTGTGACTGTTCCAGAGAGTTCCAAAGTAGAATTTGATGAGCTCTACCGATTGGTAATCTTGCATTTTCCATAGCTCAAACTATGTCTCCAAAAATTCCAGAGGACCGATTCAACCCTGTATACATATTGTAAAATTAGCAAAGATTCGTTCAGAGACATGTGCTAGGTGTTCAATTTGGATTTCAAGCACAACTCAATGAGCTCTATCCACTGGTATTATTAGATTTCCCATAGCCCAAACTATAGTCGTAAAAATCCGAAAGTACTGGTATTTCACTATAGAAAATAGAAGAACAGTAAAGTAAAAGTACGAGCGATTCATCCAGGAACATGTTCTAAGTGTTCCATTCATGTTCCAAGTGTAACTGGATGAGCTCTATTCGACGATGTTATCAGAATTTCTGTAGTCAAAGTATGGCTTTAGAAATTGCGAAATGGTAGTAATTTGACTTCAAATTTATTCATACATGAGAATGCTAATGGAATATTTAGGTAATAAGTTAAAAGCGTGCTTTTTTGATTTATTGCAAGCATTCATGCTGATAACTTATGTTGCGGTTAAGCTTGGCGATCGTGTTCAGGAGTGAATGAATGACTTTTCTGTTGCCAAAGAACGACTATTCGTTAGTGGTTTTTTATTCATCTTTGATGCAATGAATCATTTCGAATATGATCGTACATTCTGCTCGAGCTCCGAAGATAGCATAAGATGCATGAACTAAAGTGATTACACTTGTATTTTGTGCACCGATATAGCAAAATATGATGTCGGTCTTGTTGTGAAACTGATTATGTGAATTGGATGCAAATGTCAGGTCGATATTGAATTTGTTAAATGATTTTGTGGCAATAAGAATACGTTTTGTCAATTATTAACAAACTTGAATCTATTTTGATCATGTTTAATGATCAGTATCTTTCTTTCACAAGACCACAGCTAAACTACAATGAAAATTCTCAAAGGAAATTGAGGGATTTCAAAAATGTGTTACTGTAAAGAACATTGTATAATGACTTTCTACGAATTATGATATGCTTTCATAGAGTTTTTTTGACTCTTTGTGCTCGAATTGTGTTTATTTATTGTTCTCAAAAGTAAATCAACTATTCTCTTTGGAGTATAATTGATATTCAATGATGAGTCGAAAACATTCGCTGATCTAAAATTCATTTTTGTTAATCATCAACTCAAATGATAACAACTATTTCCCGTAGCTTTTACGCGATATGAATTTTCAAGAAGATCAACGTGAGTTTTCTATTAGTTTTAAATTGAAAACAAAAGATTTGTGACAACCATTGCCCAATAGTTAAAAAAGAATGAACATCAATGTCAAATCACAACAACCAACATCAATGGACACAAACCGACGAAAATTGATTCGAGAAACACAATGATATCTGATCATTTCAATGGATAATGATCATAAAGATCAAAAGACATGAAGTATATGTATTCCAATCTATTTGATGATACTCATCACAAATCGAACAATAGACTTTGAATACAGTTTATTTAGAGACTTTTCTCTCATTGTTTAAGCAATTTAATCTTGAATAAATGTATTTGCGAGAGATTTGTTATTTTTCAGAACATAGTTTTATTGATTTGTTTAACATATTCAACTTAAAGAAACTTTCATCTATTTGTTGCTCAATATTTGTCGATTCTCATTTTGTTATAATCAGAATGGATTTTTTTTCAAGTTTATGATATCAACATCTGATATATCGTTTAATATGGTTGAGTTTGATGAATGCATTGGCAAATTTTCACAACTTCGGCTATATATTTTCAGTAGAGTTGGTCAAAGTTTTTGACTAAACCGATAATTTAGTTGAAGTTAGTCGAAAGAAGTGGTCTCTGTTTTTCAAAAACATTGCAAATAGGTAATGATAGGATAGTTGTGCCTTTAAAACATAAATAAGTAAATGCATTCTTGGAAATGATTGAATTTCATTAGTCATTCATTGTTCTACTTCTCATGATAGAACAAAAGTCATTTTCATATAATCGATTTCTTTTCTTCGATTGAGTCGATATGAAATTAAATGAAGTGCTCAATGAACATCGGTATTTACTATACATACGATCAACAGCACTTAGAACACTTTCAACTACATTATCTAGAGAAACAGCATATCAAGAGAAATATCATGATTAATCTCAGTTAAACAGACAAATACATTTACATGATGAATCGATAAATTGAATATTGCTTGATTATTTCTCTTCGTTGAAAAAACGGTTTATTGATGATTTTTCAAAGAACATCCAAAAATGGTATTCAGCAGTGTCCAAGGACTGAGAAATAGGAATTCCTAATTTGCAGAGAAATTGTCAGTGTAGCTATGATAATTCCTTGGAGAAATGGAAATTGACCATTATTTCCATCACAGTTCCCTCATTCATGAAAGTCAAGATAATGCTTTTTCTGCAATAATTTTCGTACTCATACGTTCATGTGCACAAATTTCTTGATGAAAACGAGTGTAAGAGTAATAAGTACCGTGGATATTGTATTTTTTTAATTTTAGCGTTCAAGGAAATGTCAGAGAACTGAGTAGGAATTCCTATTCCTCAGTCCTTGGGCACCCCTCCGACTACTTCGCTTCCGCAACGAATAAAAAATAATTCAGATAGTCTCAACGATTTACTTATGGCTTTTGCTCTAAATAAAGCTCAAAAGGAAAAGAATTAAAATGGACGTTTGATATTCTCACTATTCGTATATTTTACATTAGAAATTTTTTTGTTTGATGTCTATTTCTTTGAAAATGTTGCATATCTATGTGTTGAATAAAATTCATCTTTCGATTCATTGTCTCGATTCTCTTGTTTCTTTTTCAGTTACAATCAGAAAATGAATATGAAATTCTATCATTTATTGTTCTTAATCTCCTCATATGTAAACTTGGTCATAAAAGAAAAGAGAAATAATTGACATAAATCATGGAGATTTCTATATTGATGAAAAATTTCAACAGATCTTCTCTTTGATAAAACTTGATATGAGAAATTCTTGAGAAACTCTTCTTATACACATCTTTTCGAAATCAATTGATCTCAGATAAAAAATCAAATGAAAATCATAATGAAATATTCTGAAGAATAAAAATATAGGTTTGTCTAAAACAACAATAAATAAAAACAATATCAATTCGAGTTCCAATTGAACTTTTTTCTTTCGATATTTATTGATCATAAAATAGCAATTAATCTATTCTTAATTGTCCAAGTAGAATTTTGAATTTTTGATATTTCCTTAAATCGTCCTTACAAATGATGATAAACATTATTTATTGAATATATTTCCTCGAAGAATTTCAAATAAATCAAATTTTGATTTGTCAATTTGAAAGGTATTCTTAAACAACAAACCGAATGAAATAAATCAACATGAAAAATCATCACAACATGACAAAGAAAACAACAATTTTTTTCTTTATAGATGTTCTTTGGTATTTGATGATAAAATATTTTGCAAGAAATCTCCTTTCATTAAGATGGTTTTTCCAGATATGTGAGCTTCTTCAAATATCAACTAAAAAAAACAATAAATAGTGTGATTTTATCGATGTGACTATTTTTTAGAAAATCTCTTTTATTTGATAAAATTCTGAAAATATCACCAGAAGTAGGAATGATCAATGATAAATAAATGAATTGAGTTTTTCAGATCCATTGATAGATAAGCGATTCATAAGAGATAAATTTCATCAAGAGAAAAGAACATTATGAATGAGAAAATCAAGTAGATTTATTTCATCACTATAATCATATAATCATTAGAAGAGGATACGAAACAAATCATCTGCTTTTCAGAGAAGAACAATAATCATCACCTTATGAACAAAATAAATATATCTTCGAGTATCAAAGACAAATTTCATTTAATTTTATACGGTGTTGGTTTTTGTTCGTAATAAATCGAAAGAAATTTTCAACTTTGAAAATTTGACTAAAAAAGATATTCTTTTCAGAATGATATTCATTCTTTTTCAAATTTCGATATGATGATGAAAATCTACTGTCAATTTCATTCTGATCAATAAAATTAATTTTCCTATCATAGTGACAAAGGTTGTATTCGAATTGAGATAAAGAATTGTTTCAGTCAATCATCGATGTATAATACCATGAGGGATATCCAAGGACTGAGGAATAGGAATTCCTACTCAGTTCTCTGACATTTCCTTGAACGCGAAAATTAAAAAAATACAATATCCACGGTACTTATTACTCTTACACTCGTTTTCATCAAGAAATTTGTGCACATGAACGTATAAGTACGAAAATTATTGCAGAAAAAGCATTATCTTGACTTTCATGAATGAGGGAACTGTGATGGAAATAATGGTCAATTTCCATTTCTCCAAGGAATTATCATAGCTACACTGACAATTTCTCTGCAAATTAGGAATTCCTATTTCCCAGTCCTTGGACACTGCTGAGTAGTCGATTGATTCATGGTAGTGCCTGTATTTACAATGGATGCTGGGTGAGTTTCTTGACCTCGACGACATCGGTATATAACATACAGAGTTAGGAGAAGAACTACTATCATGAGAATAATAAGTACAACAGTAAAAATGATAATCGTAAGTCCTGTTGTACTTAAATTCCCTTGATCTGATGAATTGTCACTAGTTCTCTCTGTCTCTTTGATATTTTTATTTTGAATTTTCATCTGTTCTTCTAAGGTAAGGATCAAATTTTTATCGATTGCGAATGGATAAACTTTTGGAAGGCTAATATTTAATGGACGAGCTGACTCCACTATTGGTACGACATCTTCATTGACTGTTTTCAATATGTAGGGTTTTAACGTCTGGCATCGCTTATCTTCTAGAAAATTGATGTTACCTTCACAATAAACAGTATCGTTACAATTTAAATGCACAATGGTCAAGTTTTTAAAGATATGAAATCCTCCGGTTCTGGCACATCTTATAGGTGTTCTCGTTGACAATGCCATTAAACCGGGTCCAATCTTCTCGAAATGTGGAGAGCTATAGAGGGAGTTTTGCAAATGGCAACGGAATGTACGATTGGTCGAAATTAGCTGTTCCACACACATATCATTTATACGATTTTGAACAACAGGTGGTTCTCGACAAATCGTGTAGTCTTTAAAGTCACATACTGACTGACCTGAACTATCTCGTCACTCAATATAGCCAGTGTTGGAGAATCCTACCATCTTTGGTAGCCCAACAATCTCTTTTCCTGTTTCTTGTTCGACAATGAAAAAATAAAAGCAGTATTTTATAGACTTGCATCTTATCATTTATATTCGTCTTAAGGACTGAAAAATAAGATGTAAATACTATATTGTCTAAATGGTCAGGATAATAACCTGTATCATCATTAGTATGTGAACCGTTTTGTGATGGAAAAAATTGAACGGTCTGCACCAAAAGCATGCGCGATGCAAATGTAGCTTTCGATTTAGAGACACTAGATATTGATTCCTTAAGTCGTTCATATGCCAGCTCAAAAATTTCGTTTTGTTCTACCATCCCTACAAAGTCTAGGTTAAGATCATTACGTTCAATGTGACGTATTGAAATCTTCATTCGGTCATAAACACGCTCCGCGTGTGTCTTTAAATTATAGCGTGTCTGCGCTTCGGCAAATGAATCTAGCCGGGAAACATGGTTGGCAATAGCTTCTATGTTAGCTCTCATCGTCTCCATATTTTCTTGAGCTTTATTAAAAGAACGTGCTAGTTGAAGTGTACTATTCGTATTAGTCAATACGGAAAGTTCTAAGCTATGCAACTGATGGTTAGTATCAACTAGACTTTTCTGAATTTCTGTTACTCGACGATTCAATTGTGAAGTTTTGATAGTATTGAAAATACTAAGACCTCCTGTAAAAAGTACACTAAGAACATCGGCAGCGACACCAACAATGAGCGGTATAAAACGCTTACTACAATGATGGTGACGATGATGAGTTTTCGTAGGCACTTTCTCAACAGAAAATCGAGTGTTATTGGTTGAATTCAAGAAATCCGAAATAGAAGAGTGACTGGCAATTTCCTCCTGCTCAAGTCTGGCACGAAGCGAGTCCTGATACTCAAGACATAAGCTCAACTTTTCTACTTGTTTCATAGGTAAAATCGAACATGCATACTGAGTAACTGGTACGGTAACTGTCAATGCAAAAATATCATCTATACCATAACAGTCTCCAACTCGACTGAAAACGACTCCACTTGGTTCATGTATAATTAACGGCTGTCCTTGAAGTAATTGGTTATATATAGTTTCTTTTGGTTGAGCAGTTGATAAGTTATCAATTGGAAGTGAATAAACATTTGTAAAAAGATTGAAGACGATGATGATGAGGTTCAATATTGAGTGACGGCGTGCGATCAACAGCATAATTGTTGTTGTCACTATTTTTATACACGATTCAAACCTTCTAGAGATGAATGTTCAAACATTTACTTACCGATTTAAAGATTGAAGTAGCTATTTGTCTCAATAGTAATGATGAATTAGTGTAATGTAGAAGACAAGAATCAATAGAATAATGGAATGAAATCATATCGCAACGTTTACGTGCAATTTTTCGAGACAGAGAGAGAGAGAAAATGTAAAATGGAATTATTAAGCATGTCAAATTTTAGTAGATGCTGTGAACAGATTAAGCTTAAAAGATTACCACTATAGGGGGCATTATTGCGTAGCGTGACTAAGTTATGTGTTATTCAATTTAACAATTCTTTCTTCGTCTGCTGCTTTTTCCACGATGGACACCGATTAGGAATCAAAGAATGACACCATTGCTAATTGAAAAGAGAACAGCAACAATTCAGACATATATGCAAATGAAATGTGTGTCGATCAAACAAATAAACATTAATTAAGCAACTTTGTTTTGTTTTTATCTGCGTGTATCATCTGGTGTCTCTGAGGAAAATACGAACAGCTTGAAAATGAGAATGAAAATAATCTTTGGAACAAATTGGTTTGATTGTTTTAAAAACTATATAAGAGCCACTTTTGTAGGAGAAAAAACATAACGTGATCGTTTTCATATAAAAAAACTTAATATCATGTCAAAAAACACAGCTTCGGTGGCCAAAGTGCAAAAAATGATGCAAGAAATGCATATTGATGATAAACTGTCTACTTCGTCTCAATTCATCTTACCAATAGTATTTGAAAATCAATCTTTCAACCATTCTCCACATCATCAACAACAGCTACAAAAACAACATTGTGATCGTGCACGGTTTTTTTACCGATTGCGTCAAAAGAAAAAGCAACGCCGTCTTCAACATGATCCATTACCTGTACGTCATCATCAACAACATGTAGAAGAAATTAAAAGACATAATCAAGAGCAAAAAATGGAAAATAAATTGATTACCGCTATAGTTGGTTCGTCAATCGCTCGAAATATATCAGTAAAAAACATAGAAAATGAAACGAATGAAGTGCGTCTTAGATTTAAATCAGGTAGCGATTGTGCTGATGCTCTAACTTGGTTAGAATCAACTGACGGTCAAATTTTTATGCGCAATCTCAATCAATTAATTTTCATACTTGGCACAAATGATATTCATCGAGATGGAGCTTTTCAGACAGTTGAACGTATTGATTATACAGTCGAAAAAATTCGACGTTTATATCCCGGCATAAATATTGTTTGGCAGCTTCTTCAACAGCGCACACGAAAGACCTGGCTTTTACCTGAAGACCAGGCAGTTTTAAATGAAATTGAAATATGTAATAGGCTTCTACTCGAATTGGCTGCTAAGAAGAAATTTGATACTATTCAATCAGCAATACCAATTCAATGCATGTACGACGGTCTACATCCATCGAGATATGGAGTCGAAATGATGGAGGCAACCATTCGTAACTATCTGCAACAAAACAAAATGGTATACTCTTCCTCATTTTCAAATATTTCTCATCGTTTTCAAAGTAACGTATATCCTCCTCCATTAATGTCGATCAATCTTTAAATATTCAATGTATTAAATTGTTTAATAAAATATCTATATCAAACTTTTTTTTCTCACGATTTAATGTATTCGTTATTAAGTCTAAAAGCGCAAGTTTAGTCTTTTTCAGATGCCTCGGACGCTCATATAGCTATAGATCATATTGAATTATAAATATCAATGAATATTTTTCAACTATCGATGTTTATGAATATGTTCCAGTGATCAATGTATATAAACTTGACTCAGCAATAAGTACCTTTGAATCATATTGTCTTAAAAATATCTTTGAATTGAATTGAACAATAAATATCTTGAATTGAATTGAGAAATACAAATTCTTGAAATGAGTTGAACTGAGAAATGAATAATTTTGAATTGAGTTGAATGATCAATATCTTTAAGTTGAACTGAGAAACGAGAGCACGACGATTGTGTGTAAGACAGTTGTGTGTAAGACAATTATGTGCAGACAATTATGCGTATGGACAATTGTATGCAAGAAAATTGTGTGGACAGACAATTGTGTGCAAGGAAATTATCTGAACAGACAATTGTGTGTTAGATTTTTGTGTGCAGATGATTGTGTGCAAAATGAATGTGTGTTATGTGCAAATAAATATTTTTGTCAAAAAGTGAAAGATAATGAACGAAAAAAAGTAGACAAAATAACAAAAATTAATCAAATGAACAAATCAATGAACATAAAGAAGTAGACAAAATAACAAAAGTAAACAAGATGAACAAATCAATGAAGAATTATAGCATGAATGTATGAGCAATCGCTTTTATTTTTTGTATATTATCATTTGTAGGATTTTCTAAAATCCGTAAAACTCTGGATGCTGTTTGTTGAGTTTTGATTCTCTTTGGTTTTGGTATGAGATCTGTTACTAGTTGAGAAATTTCACCGTCTACATATGATTGTTCTGTTTGAAGGTCGCTCAAAAAATACCAAAATCCAGGATGAGGTGAATCTACGATATTGTTAAGTCGTCGGTGCCATCCTTCGACGGCGTTGTTAGTGTGATCGAACTGATTCCGTAACAAATTGTGTACATTCCAAAATGTGATTGGAAACGTTGAACTTATCCTTCTGTTGCGACTTCGAAATCTACCTATGTAGTAATCTTCAAAATAATTGTAAAGTGGATCAAGATCTGGAATTTGTAGATCACCAATATCTTCGAATGGTGAATAGATATCATTTGTTTCCAAAAAAGCTAATGCAGGCAGCATTCGTACTGCATGTGCATATTCTTCATCGTCCCATATTTAGTTGTAAAACCTGCTTTTTGAACTTGTCAATAGATGTTTTGTGTCAAGTGGAAGAAACAAGCATGAACACTTGATTGAGGCGAACAGGAATTGATAGCTTTCATTGCTCCTGATTCAAAACCGATGAGAAATGAACTAGGATTGAACAGTGGCCTTAATGACATAATAGCATCCTGAACCCTCTTATAATTAGGGGTGACCCTTTATCTTTATTATCCTTTATAATAAAGGATAAAGATAAATGAATCCTTTATTCTTAAAAAATAAAGGTAAATGGATCCTTTATTTTT
>CAJNOL010005061.1:0-12827 GCA_905250125.1 Rotaria sordida
TCTTTAGAAATATTTTTCTTTTGTTTTATTTTATTTTTAACTGGCTTGTATTTTGTTGTTTGTTACAGTAGATCTGTCGAGAGAAGAAAAATAAAGTTTATACAGTAAAGAAAAAACTGAGAGAGAATAAATTGTACACAGTTTAGATAAGAGTAAGAAGCACATATTTACGTATATTCAATTCGTTCTCTATTGTTTTCTAGTAAGCTGCTTGCATAATGGATGACAGAACAAGCAAAATTAAGATAATATTGCTATAAAAAGAAAAAATCAAATTATCGCCTCTTCATATTATTTCATGTAATGGATGAATGCACAAAGGCAAACAATACTTTGGAATCTATATATAGTCAGTATTATTCTTCTGGCTCATGCATAAAACAACGTCGATAGAGTATAGTATTATTTTGGCTATCTATACAGAAGATTTTGCTTGAATACAACGAGCTAATGTATGTATTTTGAGAGTAGTTTCTCTTCAGAAGGTTTCTTGAGGTATGATGTTTATACGATATGCTTGTTTCAAGTGGTTGATAACTTGCTCGGATTTCACTGAGTATTGGGACAAATACTAATATTGTGTAATGACCAGAGCAGCTATACTTTCCCTTCAAGTTACTTGGTTTCAATACTTCCCAAGTATTTGAAGAATAGCACTTTTTGGACATTGAAACGAGTATTTTTTACTTATTTGAGTAGCAGAGCGAAGTGACGCGCATTGTGAGTATTATCTTTAGAAGCATTTGCTCATTTACTCGACAAAAACGCATCATGTAGTGTCCCAACACCCTATTAAATCTGTGTGTATTCAAAATGATGTTTTAGATTAAACTCGTTTCATCTAGATAGAACAAAAACAACGATGCGATTAATATTTATGATCTTGTTTCTGCCAGCGATAAGTGGCACCTTCTTCTTCAACAGGTATAAATGTTGCAATTTCAACGGTGAGTCATATCAATTCAAAATTGACATTGCCAATTCCTCCGCCTACGAAGTATGGACACTTCATAAGGACGGCACAGTTGAAGCAATTGATAATACACAAAATTATTTTAGTCCAGCGACTGGAGTGGAAAATCAACCGTTCACTTCACAGCTTGGAGAGTGGAGATGTGCAAAAAATCGACTTGAAATTCAGACTGCTAATTATAACCACCAAGTAGCTGGGAGTACTACTCCAAGCACATTGGCCTTAAATACTGGCATTGTGACTTTCACGCAAGATTGCCAATCTGCGACAGGAACGTATGGATTCGACTACTATGCGCTCGGCGTTTTTCCAAGTGATCCTGATGCGAAACCGATTCCTGGTCGTTCGTTCGGACCATATCCATGCAAGGGTCGACGATTTTATTTCTTTAAACGCTAGTTTGATGAAATGAGATCATCGAAAGCTGAAAAAGAAACTTCAAAACATTGCTACTTCTATTCTCTCTGTTTTTGCTCAAGTTTTTGTTCATTTTTTGCTCATTTTCTATTCACTTTCTGCCCATTTTCTATTCACTTTCTGCTCATTTTTTATTCACTTTCTGCTCATTTTCTATTCACTTTCTGCTCATTTTCTATTCGCTTTCTGCTCATTTTATCTCTCAGAAATAAATAAAGAAATAAATTCATTCGATTGTTCTTACTACAGACTGGCGGTATATAGGACGAACTTCATCTCCATCACACTGCTGGTCGCAACAGAAAAATTGGCAAAAAGTTTTTGAAAAAATATTCATACGATGAGAAACACGATGAGTTGTATTGCTAGTCTGAAGATGTAAAACTACCGATCCTTTAAGAGACCTTTTATGAGATCATTGAGTGCCATACTAGAAACTGAGACATGAGTATTTGCGTCAGAATTTCATTCAATGATATATTTAAATAAATTAAAAAAAAAGAATACGAGTTTATTAGTGATTATTTTTGGAGTTTTTATTTCGAAAATTCTTGTAAATATTTCGAATTGAAGTTCAGTTCATTATGAACACAAATGACAAGTAAAAAACATAAGAATACATTTACAACTATTCTTTTTCTTTTCCTTTCTTTTCTTTAATATTGCAATGCAAGGAAAAAAAACATTTATTGCTGCATTGCAATGTTAAAAAAAAGAAAAGAAAAGAATAGTTGCTCAGGTCGAGAAATGCGACCACTGGATGTTGTCTGATCCGACCAGATTCAATGTCGGATTATGTCGAAAATGATCGGATTCTGACTCATTCCGGTCGGATTCTATCGGATTCAATCCAGAATCAAGTGACCCGGAATCCGACGAACATTTGACAGGGAATGGATTTTGTCGAATCCGACAAGTTCCGATGAATGGATCGGGCAAGATTTTATCGGATCCTCAGACATATTTTACAAGAACCGACAGGATCAAGTCGAATGTAAATCAGCATTCTATACTTGTTCTTTCTCATATTCTCTATAATATTTATATTCACAACAAATCATTAGATTTACGACATCGTTGGTAAAAATTTCCGGTCTACGATTTCCACTGACCAGTTAGCAACAAATGCGCGATGAAAGTAGTTATCGTTACCAAAACTCAGCGCAAAAAAAATAACCATTCTGGTCATTAAAATCTCGCAAAAATCCGTGATTTATTCACGATTAGCACTACATGCTTGTGACTTTCTCCGACGTTTTCGACACTTCATAGCGAAAATTCAGTTATTCAATCCATATTTATAATGATCTCATATGGTTGTAGTATTCTCATGTACTAATATCACTACATCTTGGCATGTATCCCCATCGTTGCGTACGAAGGCAATATGTTTCCGGTGCAAGTCCACAGTGATGGATTCTTTCTTTCTATAGGCAGCAAACAACATCACTTATATTTCCAAGACTTATTAAGAGTATTTTGTTATCGAGATAGACCTACATCAAAGAAAACAAAATATTTATTTCTTGAAAAAAATACTCCCAATCGATTTGGTGTTCCGAAGACTTAAAGAAAAGAAAAAAAATTTGTATCTTGAAAAAAAATACTTACGATTGATATGAATATTTCAAAGATCTAAACAAAAGAAACAAAATATTCATTTCTTTAAAAAAGTATTTACGATCGATTTGAATATTCCAAAGACCTAAAGTAATGAAAAAATATTTATTTCTTGAAAAAAATACTTACGATCGATTTGAATATTTCGAAGACCTAAACAAAAGAAAAAAAAAGTATCTATTTCTTTAAAGAAATGCTTTCCATTGCTTTATATATTTCGAAGATCTGAATAAAAGAAACAAAAATATTTATTTTTTTTAAATAATACTTGCCGTTTACTTCGATGTTCTGAAGACGTAAATAAAAGAAAAAAATATTTATTTTTATTAAATAATTTTTACTGTTGGTCGAGATGTTCCAATGGTCTTAAGAGAATAAAGAAAAATATTTTAAATAAATGATAGTTAGTGTTCATTTGGATGATCAGATGATCTGAATGGAAGAAAAAAGACATTAATTCTTTTAAAACGATACTTTGTGTTGAAATGTGTTCTGTAACCACTGATTGATCGCCAAAAAGTGAGAGAATTCTGATGACATGGGCAGCATGTAGAAAAGGAACTTTGTATTTATGTCTATATGCTTAAAATGAAAACTAATGAGAGCAAAGTGAGTAAGACTAGTTGGAACAAAATCATAGAAAAATGGCAAATGACGAACAAAGAACGCTACGAGATAAACGAGTTAAAACGGAAAAAGATAATAAAAACATAGGAATGTTATGTCATTTTTTTTTGTAAAAATAAATCAATGTTAGGAGTGTTGAGTTCGTATTAGGATTGCAATTAATAATGCTAATGCCAAAACTTTTGTATTAGTGTTAAAAAAAAATAATTTCATGCTTTGATATTAGGATTCAGAAATTAACCCTTTCACGGCGATTCAGTTTGTCGAGGAAGATAGCTTCAACATATTAATTTTCATGTGTGTCCACACTCTATAAATGCGCTCATTGATATTTTCAGTATGTGCAGCTTATATTCGATTTAAGTAGATCTCAGGTTTGTTCATTGTTGACAATTGACTTTCGAATGCTTTGACATCTCCTTGACGAACAGCCGATAATAGCAAGTTATTCATTTCATCCTTGAAATCATCATTGGATTTCATAATAATGGTAAATGCATACAAATGAAAAATGACATTTTACCTTGCATGTATATTGACATGTGCAAGTTGCATTTGTTGGATTTTTCTTCTGTTCTTCTGCTTCTTCACACTATGTAAGATGAATCATAGTGCATATAGACGGAAAAAAAATATTTTAATCGAATAGAACAATAAAAAAAAAAAAAGAAGAAATGTCGTGTCTAACTTTTCTTTTGCCAAAATATTTGATAGTCAAATATATTTTCAAGACGAAAACTAGCATGGTTTGTTTACCAAATATCTACATATTAATACAAATTAATTTGTCAGTTTCGATCAAACATAGCTCGTTTGATTTGAAAGTAACTATATTCATTTAATTCTTTGATAACATTAGTGATATGTGTTCATAAGTTTTTACCTACTATCTTATTATAATGATCTAATGTGTAAGATGATTGATGATGAATGGAAAGAAAGATTTTGTTGATAAAAAATAATTCTTATTGTTCTCGAAAACTGTGAGATATTTGAATTCATTCCATAATCAATACCATCAGATGAGAATCAATTATGTTTTGAAATCTTTTTCAATTATTAATAATGTTTTACTATTTCTAAATCACATTTAGTATCTGCTCATCAAAGAACTCAGTTTTGTATGTTCAAAATCAGAATGTAACCATGAGTTTCTAATTTGTATTATAAATATAAATGAAGACTTAAGAACTGTATATCAGTTTGAAGATGGCTGCAAAAAATTCTAGCTGACATTTTACTATAGGAAAAATCAAAGATAAATGTTAAGTCAATCATAGTTTTAATTAGAAATAGAAATGCTCGTAGATATTTAGTGAATAAATTAAGAATGATAAAGGAGTGGGATGAGATACGTTAGTTTCTTGAAATGAAAATGAAAGCAGGAGGAGTTAGATTGAGCACATTCTCTGAGTGCAATAAAGTTCCTACTTGAATTATCAATAGTAATTAAAAAAAAATTATCTTCATCTTTTTCGCTATTCTCACAGGAAAATTTGTATTTAAATTGTAAATTGTAATTCAGTCAAATTTTATCTTTGACTAGGTATGTTAGCTGCTAATGCTTATTTTTTATTTTGACTTATATTCAAACTTGAATCAAGTCACTACTAATAGTAGAATAGTTCGATAGAAGTCCTGATCTGATGAACTGTTTGGATAGTTCCTTTGATCTCAACTCATAAGTTAGATCTGTCCTAAATCTATCTGCTACTCAAAACATTAATATACTATATACCTAATATGCATTATGATAAAGAACTATTAGCATTATTATCAGTAGTTCATTTGATGTTCTCATGTAATGTAAATTTGTGCAGTAAAGTCTACTACATTCCTATGATACAGTAGTTAGTTGTAGTGAATTTGAAAGAAAGGGAGTAGAGAGAGAGAGAGAGAGAGAGAGAGAGAGAAAAGAATTCAACTGTATTCATAGTCACAATAAAGAAGTGTTCACCGACAGAGATATAATGAAAAATGTGAAGTAAATCTGTAAGTCTACATTAAAAGTATCTCGAAATCATTATTAATGAATAATTACTATTCTCTTGTTTTGTAAACACAAGAAAGGTAAGCAGAATTAGAAAACATAGATGTCTTTCACGTATAAATGATATATACATAATTTTTAAAATAAAAAGTGAAATCATTCATGTGCTTTCATATTGCATCAACAAACTTTTTATTACTTTCTTGTTACTGAAGGTTGCCCTAGTCAAAAAAAAATATATAAATAACTAAACAAGACCCCTTTTTAATATATGTGACTATAACTAATAGTGCATGTAATAATGAAATGACATTCGTGATATTTTTTGAAACAGTTTTAATTTAGTAAAAAGAAAAACATATACAGATGTAAATATTGTTTATTTTACATACACATGTGCATGATACTCCGATATCGTCATCCTACGATTTTTTTTCTTTCTTGTTGCTATGTGAACTGTTGCTCATCGAATATAGTAGACAGTTTTAACATTCTCATACGTGACACTATCTGGTGTGTTTACGATTGTAAAATAAAGCAAATTCTCTTTTTCCTAAAAGCAACTAATACTATATGAATAAGTCATATTGTCTTCTTCTTTATTAATAGATCAAAAATTCCACAAAACGTATTTATATAATAATAAAATAAATTCTCCTAATCTTAAAACATTTCTTCGTTAAAATATTACAAAATTTTCTCACATTGTAGCAATTGAAAAATAAATGTTTAGGATCGGGATACGAGAAAAGTTTGTCTCGCTGGATTCTAGAAAAAAGTTAATATTTTAAATTTTATATAGAAGATCTTGCCTAAAATTCGACGAAATCAACAGAAAAAAATCAATCATTTCCAAGGAAAATGTGAAGAAATATAAAGAGAATTTATCAATATTGAAACAAACAAATAATGAATATGGTCAAAATAAAGAAAAATCATAAACAAAATATTTATTCTAAAGTCCCTATTTCAAATAAAAATTTAAAAGTAGAATCAATTTTTAAAGATAACCATCACGATATCAAAATAGTTTATGTCGATATAAAAAATAGTAATTATTTAAATAGAAAAACTGATTTATGTTTTATTGCAAATTATTTAAAATTCTTTGATAATGTTGATTCCTATATTGATTAACTCTTATCATTGAAAACTAGTAATAGAAAACAAAAATTATTTTTGATTGTATCTGGCACACGTGATGGAAAAATAATTTCACTTGTTTATGAACAAATGCAGTTTGTTTATATTTATATCTATTATGTAAATAAAGAAAATCATCAAGAATGGAGAGAAAAATAAATTCAAATAAAATTAAAGATATTTTTAAAAGATAAACAGAAATTAATATACTAATTAAATGATGATATTTTATTTTATTCAAAAATAACTCCAATGTCGATTGTACTACTTCTTTATATAGATGATAGAGAATCATCTTCAGGAAATCTGAATAAAGAACAAGCATCATTTATGTAAATATCAATCATTAATTGAAATATTAAAACGAATAGCATTAACAATTGTTTTGATGAAAAGATTTGTTAGAAGAATATCGAATTGAATATTCTGATAATGAAAGAGAATTAGATAAAATTCAAGAATTTTTCGATACTTATTGTTTGGATAATGTTATTGAATGGTATAGATGAGATGCATTTCTTTATCGTTTATTAAACAAAGTATTGAGAACACAAAATATTCTTATCATATATATAAATTTCGTGTTGTTCTAGTTGATCTTCACAATCGTCTAGTAAATTTACATACTGAACAAAATGTGATTCAAAAGTTTCGACTTCTTTCAGTAAATTGATGATATGGGTGAGGGTGTGCGTGTAGGGGTGGATGTGGGTGTGGGTGAGTGCTATGAGAAAATTAACAAACACACCCACTCGCATGCCTACACATCCACACCCATGCCGTTCTATGTCATAGTTCAGTTTTTTTGTTTAACTTTATGTTTATCTATTTTACGCACAATAAGATTATTTTCCGTATAAGCACACTGCATTAACTCAAAGATCTTATCCACTTTTTAAAATTCTTCATAGTTATTAACACTCATGTTCCGTTTCTTTCGAAAAGCAAAAGAAAATTGAAAGTGCCATCCATAATTCCAATATTATTTCATTAGTCTGTTGCATAACAGTAGTATTCCTTCCAAATGTGTTAGCATATTGCATTAGATGCGAAGAGTAACAGATGATTTTTTCCTATTACCAATTCTTCATGAGATATATATACAGATCCATGAATTTTTGATTCTACTCACGTAAACGACAATAATACGATTAGAAATATTGGTTAATCAGAATGGTTTTCTGAAAACTAGTAATAATGCCATAGTTTCTTTGATTCGTTAATTTCTTGAGTCGCTGATCTTCTTTTTTGTTTTGCAGGAAGAAATGTATTGTAGTCAACTCAATGTATAATAAATTTGTTGTTTTTTATGCTCAAATCAAAGCAATTCATGAAAACTTATATCATTTTATTGACTTGTAATAAATTACTCAAGATCCAGTGCAAACAATATGTTTTTAAAGATGCTTTTGAACTTCTGGTGTTTTTAAAGCTTTGATACATTTATTGAAGCATCTACAAGTTGGTCTGCAGCATTTTTCATTCAAGACACAATTACTGTCACTTATACAACCACCGATTGGTCTAGCAAGTAATGAATTAAGAAACATGGGTAGACAAATAATGGCACACGTCATCATAGGTTTTGGACAGTGACCTAATAGAAACAAATTTTTATTTTCTATAAATTTATCGTGAACTTACCGGGATGAACCTCTTGACGAAGTGCTTTAATATTAAAACATGAGAGCATAACAAATAAAAATATTACAAGAAAATGCATCTTTGAAGTATTCTGATTAATTGTAGATATGTAGTTAATAATGCGATCACAATTTATAAATATATAAATACATATTCACATCTGCGTTTTTTTCCCATCACTTTCTCTTCTTAATCGAAAAATAACAGTATGTGTGATCGAAATTATCTTGCTTTGCGTTTGTAATACATCATAACTGAGAGAAAATATTGTGATATATTGTTTCATTTTATCCAGGTCATAGAACATATACTTGTTCGCCTTTCTTCAGTAAATATTATAAAGCAATCACAATAAAAATCATACATTTTATTTCGTTAAAAATATTCAATATGATATTTAAGTAAGAGAGTAAATAGATTGTACCCGAAAAATCAGTTTCTGATGTCGAATGAAGAAAATTATTGTAACAACAGTCAATGATATATTTGTTATAGTTCTATGCAATATTAAACATGACAAAAATTTCAATTTATCAAACTTCTAATGATTTCTGACAGACAATATTAAGATTAAATAGTATTAAATTCTTATTTATTTGATATTAATTGTTTCTGGTCACTATTTTGAAATTATTTCTATATTTTTAAAAGACTAACCAAATATGAAGACATTATTCTTTTTTAGCTTAGCAATAAAACGACCATAAATAACAATGTTGACATCGAGAGATTTGACAAAATTCTTGAAAGATCAACAATCTTAGTGCAATGAATGGTATTGATTCACATTCGTGTATTTCTAGTACGAATTCTTATTCAAATGGTAGACATTCTCTTACTTTTTTCTATTGAAAATGTTTATAAAACAGATAAACATTTTATAAATTCATTTGTTAACGTTCATTTTAACGATGTCACTGTATCAGCGGCTCGAAAACGATTAAATACTCTAAAAGAAAGAAAAATAACAGTTCAATAATATCTTCGATATAGAGATTGATTAGACTAGAAATGTAAAAGAATACGTCTGAGAAAACATTTTTCATTAGTTGATACTCAATAAAGATAAGCTTGTCCAAATGAATCTTCACCAAACGATATGTCGTCGAACATTGAGATTAGTATTATGTTAGTTTTAGTATATCTTTGGCAAATATGAAAATCCATTATAGGATGGGTGTTTCTTTGATATCATGACATCTAACAAGCAAATGCAGGAAGGTGTTTTTAAAATAGTATCAGTTCAAGTAGATATAATGTAAAGTGTGGTAAAAGATCTAATTAGTTCTTGTGAAAATAGAAGATGAGAGAAATACGACAATGTTATATTGTCGTTTGACTCTGATAAGAAAAAAACATTCATATTGAAAACAAACAAATTAATTGATGTCAACTGTTCGATATCGATCTTCATTATGTGCTTTTCCATGGAGATTTACCACTAGCATAGAAGGATGTCGACTTCGAATAAAAAATCCTTCTTACATGAACTCGTTTTATTTATCTATATTTTGAACAAATATTTGCATAGTTTCTTACCGCTTGATGCATCCTGAGTAACAACTTAAGACAGTGCACAGTAAAAATATGACTTATTGTTACTTATAGGTAATGGCTTTAAATGACATCGGTTTCGTCAAGGTGGAAAATAATCCGTTGTATGAAATGACAGACAACGATTCAAAAACGACCATTTTTTCGACCGTTTTATAACCATGAGTTTGAATGATTGTAATAATCATTCTGGAAACAATTTCTATTAACTAATTTAAGTTAAGGCATTAGAATATTATAAAACATAGAATGAAGGATATATATATATATATATATCAGAAATATCAAGTCTTCTGTTCTCAGTATGATAGAAAAAGAAATGAAATATTAATTTTTGTTGACAAAAATAACCATTGAAATCTCGACCTAGGAGAGACATGGAAACGAACCTTTTATGAACTTTGTTGATTTTGGAGACCTATCCGTAATCACAGTATAGAGTTAAATGATGTCTGATATGAAAGTGTTAGAGAAAAATGCATTTGAATTAATAAAACTTAGCATATTTTTGTCTAAAAGATTCATTTGGTCATGTGACAAAATTTCGATTCTTTCCGTCATCAGACATACCAACGTAACCATGTGGAAAGAACCGGCTAAAAGCCAAACTAAAATTGATTATTTTTTTTTTATTCAAGTCGATGAAAGTTTAATTTTTTAGCTTTAAGGACAAATTTCATTTGATTTTATCGATTAATACTAATTTGATAATAATCGATTCTTATCTAATTTATTGGCATTTTTTTTTTACATGAATAAGTGTTAATCCATATCGTGTCTCAATACATGGCATGTTTGTCAAGGGTTGAACTAGCGTTGTACTCGCCATTTATAGACCCGAGGAGTTCGAAAGAAAAAACAATCAAAAATTTTAGTTTCTAAACCAAAATTTGAGAAAAATACCTTTTACCGTCATTGCGATTAAAATTGAGAGAGATTCATTATATCCTCTCTTACAATGAATTAAAAAGTCAATCAGTTTCATCATCTATTTACATTGTAACGTGTTGAAGAATAAAATCATTATTCGTTGTCTTCTACACAAAAAAGTTTCTAGAGAAGTGCAAGAGAAATTTTCTAAAAGCTGTAAGAGTGCATATATAATTTTCTACACGTAGAATGATTCAGACAGTTTTTTTTTCATCCTATGATTTTTTTTCAACAAAATAATCGGTTTTTAATGGGAAAAAACTCAACGCTGCTTCTGATCAGCTCTCAGCTATCGATGTGAACGATGTTATTCGTAGTTGTCGTTAAAAACTGGATAAATGGCGTGATGAATGTCACATGATAATTGATCATCTTTATGAAGAAAAATCTCAAGAACTTGAACAATGTTGTGTTGCAAGAGTTAGTAAAGAACAAAAAGAAATTGAACAGATGAAATTCAAAAGAAAAAAAACTTATTTAAAAACGTGAAGATAATTCTTCCATGAGAGCCACTATTAATAATGTCAAAGAAGATATAAATCAATTCGAAGAAAAAAATATTATAGTCGATGCTCGTCCTGTAATTACTAACAACAAATTGATTTATATCGAAGAATGTTCATCAAATGAGGTTGATATATTAACTGCGTTTCTCTTAGCAGATCAAATGTTCCAATGATGGTTGACCTGCAATGGCTAGCACCAACCGATTTTCATTATTCGATCAATATCCAAATATATTCATGTTTGATAGAGAATTGAATATTGTTAAACAATCTCAATGGGAGCATGATTGTATTTTTGATATGTGTTGATCATCGACATTAAATTGTTTTATAATCATAACAGACAAAAATGGAGTTTTCCTGCTTAATGAAAATATGACACCAATTGAATCTATTCCAGCCATCGAAAAGAAACAGTGGTTATCCCGTACATGCTCGGATGTAATTCTATTTTTAGCAACAAGTGGACTGGATTCTAACATTTTTGAGTTTTATTTTTTATCTTCATTGCACTTGGCCAAATATTGGACACGTCGAGAAAGTTGTGATATCGATGAAATCATTCATAATATTGATTACAATAATGGAATACTTGCTTTAATAATATCACATAAATCTAGAAAGACAGTAAAAATAGAACTTCGATCATCACAAACACGTGAACGACTCTGTTCGCTTTCTCTTAACGTAACATATACTGGTGAAGGTGTGGGTGTTGATGTGTAGGATATGGGGATAAGTTGAGCGAGATGTGTGTCACAGAATACAAGAATCACAGCTACACTCACACCCTTCATGGCCGGTTGAACAGTAAAGTGTCTTCTAAGTCAATTCTTGCATGCTGAATCGTTCTCCACTGAGATCAATTTCACGGAAATCACCACAGAAGTTCGCGTTGATAAGTGAACCTCGAAGTAATTTCTTGAAAAGCATAATATAATCGTAGCTTTTGTTTATATTTGGTATTATTTCTTTTTTAATAGCATTAGTCATGATATCTATTGTGTCTAATCATAAGTGGTATGACAGTGAGATCAATTAGAATGCGCATGTCTGCAACAGTCATCGAATATCAATTTCGTGGTTTTTCTACTGATAGGCAAAAGAAAGTATTCTCAAGACGATTGTTATCTATCTATTGAGTGTTCGATGATAAAGTTTCTGTATGTTTCAACGAAACTATCAAAAAAAAACAAATAAATCATATAATTTTACTATTTATATATGATAGACAAAACATGAAGCATCGACTTCGAAAGGACACTTGTGTCGATATAACCACAAATTATATTAAACAAGAATATTCACATTTTTTTTTCTATGTAACTAGAAGTTTTTTGATCTGAACATTTATTCCTTCTTCTTCTTCCCAATCTCTTATCTCTTATGTATTACATACACAATGTATTTTCTCGATTTTTCA
>CAJNOL010005062.1:0-12827 GCA_905250125.1 Rotaria sordida
TCGAAGCTAAATTCGCCGTTGGATCCAGCACTGTACACCAAACAGTCCGGTCGAAATTTCAGTCGATAAGGATCACACACCCATTTACCACCATCACCCATCTGACCGATCCGCCGTGAATGAGAGCAATGAAAGTTAGGCTCCCAATTCAAAGCGAAAAAGATGTCACTCTTACGTTTCATCATGTTTTCTTTGTCTTGTGCTCGATACGACGCTTTGCGTTCATTCCAAATGTTGCTGGGCTCACATATGAAATTATCACTTTCAGATAGAGACAAAAGACAGTCACCCTTGCGGATAAGAGATATTCGTAGGCCTGATTGTCCGCTCCAGACAAACAAAATATATCCGATGACGAGCGAAAACGTAACAATACGTGCAAAGGATCCAAGCTGCATAGATCAACGAAGACTAATCGACAGAAAGTTACTGACGTGAAACAAAGAAAATTTGGATATGTACATCTAAAACAGAACATGAATCCATTCTGTTTCTTTGTCATAGAAACAAACGAAGAGATGAATTTGTTAGTTAAACACAAAGTACGATTAGTCGGTGGTATCGTGTACCTGAACTGACAGTCTGAAGACTCAAGGGTTTCCTTAGAAACGCGACATCATATCATTTCAATTGAGGGTGTGGTTGTGAGTATGGGGTGTGGGTATGGGTGTGTGTGGGTGTGGGTGTGGGTGTGAGCATTGGTGACGGCGTGCATGTGAGTGTGAGCATGGGTGTCGGCATAGGTGTGGATGTGGATGTGAGCGTGGGTGAGGGAATGTGAGTGTGGAGGTGTGGGTGTACGTGTGAGTATGGAGGTGTGGGTGTAGGCATGAGTCGAAGGAACACCCACACTAACACCCCACCCACATCCACCCATCCCCATGCAGGCTGACCACAGCCACATCCGTATTGACACTCACTCTCGCACATGCACACACTCAGAGCTGCACTCACATTGGCACTGACACTCGCTCACCCACACCAACATCCACCTCGATTGTTTCAAACCACTGGTCACGACCACAGTCGCAGTTAGACGACACGGAAACTGACACCCGAGCCTACACTTATAATCATTATGAGAATGATCGATATGAAGCTAGCACTAGAGGTGTCACTTTTGCGTTCCGTTCCTAGGAACGGGAACGCCGCTGCGTTCCCCATTCCTGAGAACGGAGAACGGGGTTGCGTTCCCGTTCCTAAGAATAGGGAACGCTAAACAGTCGAATATAAAGGACAAGCGAATACGTATAGAAACCTTGCCATGTTGAAATAAAGCTGGAAAATGCGATTTTGTGATGCGTTCCCGTTCCTGGGAACAGAACGCTAGGGAACGGGGAACGCTAACACTCCTAGTGGAAACTATTAATTAATAAAAAACTGTTTTCACTTCGATGGACTTGGAAGAGTGCTATTAAGGCCAAGCAAACATATGTCGCGTTCCCGTTCTCCGTTCATGGAACGAGAACGTAGTGACGTTCCCCGTTCTTGGGAACGGGAACGCCCAACGCTCTAACTTTAAAAAATGAGGAATCATATTCACAAACCTACCATACTCAAATAAAACTAGAAAAGTCAATTTTGAGAGGCGTTCCCGTTCCTGAGAACGGAGCGCTAGGGAACGAGGAACGCTGACGCCCCTAACCTAGCACGAATACCAATCAGAATCGATCTCCTGACCAATCAATTAGCGCTCGAGCATATTTTACCAGTCCTAGTCCTAGCCCATAAAATACCACCAAAACCTTCCTTAGCAACCAAACACATTTTCCTAAAGCACCTTAAAAATTAATAATCCCATCAAACAGGATCGCCCATATATCTTCAACCAACTTATCATCAAAAAAAAAGGTCATATATGACATGTATGAACGAACTGCTCAAAATAAATTAACTCCTACCTCCTTAAATATCCATTGCAAAAAGATGAAAATTATATCACTAGGTAGAGAATCAAAAGACGATTCTAATTATATATAGAGAAGTTCCAAATTCGTTCTTTGAAATAGTCATATAATGAAAAAAAGATCATATATGCCATGCAGGAGCGAAGTTCTCAAAATAAATTGATTCATAGCTCCGTAAATATCCATTGCAAAAAGATGAAAATTATATCACTAGATAGAGAATCAAAATACGACTCTAATGATATATAGAGAAGGTCCAAATTCGATTCTTGAAATGGTCATATAATGAAAAAAAAGATCATATATGACGTGCATGAGCGAACTTGCGTGTGGGTACGGGTGTGAGTGTTCATGTGACAGAATAGAAAACCCACCCACACCCACAACCACACCCAAAGACACCCGACCGACATGATTTATCAGTCAGTTCAGATATTCCGACCCATTGTTCTGAACTCATCATCCATTGCAAAACAACAACAAATACACCATTAAATAGAGAATTTAATTCTCTACAAGATGGTGTGGTTGCAATAGACTGAATCCATTTTGAGATTCAGTCGGGAAAGGGAAAACAAGGACCCAAGTGCCATGATTCACCACCGAGTTCATATATTGGGACCGAATGTTGTGAACTCACCATGCATTGCAAAACAGCAACCAATACACCATTAGATAGAGAATTCAATTCTCTACAACAAGGAGTATTTCCAACACAGAGAATCGATTTCGAAACGGGATCGGGAAGGCAAAAAAAAACACCAGAGTAACATAATTCATCAGTCAGTTCCGATAATGGAATCCAATGTTGCGAACTCACCATCCATTGCAAAACAACAACAAACACACCATTAGATAGAGAATTTAATTCTCTACAAGATGGTGTATTTGAAATACAGACAATGGGCTTAGAAACGGGCTCGGAAAAGGAAACAAACGATCCGAGCGACATGATGTATCAGTGAGTTCAGATAGTGGGACCCAATGTTTTGAACACATGATCCATTGCAAAACAACGACAAATAGACCATCAGAGAGAGAATTCAGTTCTCCAGAAGATGGTCTATTCGCGATTCTCAGAATCGATTTTGAAATGCGGTCTGCAAAGGAAGAAACGATCCCACTCGCATGACTCATCAGTGAGTTCATATTTTTGAATCTACTTTTGCGAACTCATCATTCATTGCAACAGAACAACAAGTACACCATTAGATAGACAATTCACTTCTCTACAAGACGCTGTATTTGGGATACAGCGAATTGATATTGAAATGGGGTCGGCAAAGGAAAAAACATCCGACTGACATGATTCATCTTTGAGTTCAAACATTGGAAACCATTTTTGCGAACTCATCATCCATTGCAATAGACCAATAAATAAACCGCTAGATAGAGCATTCCATTCTCTACAAGATGATGCATTTCAAATCGAGAGAATCGATTTTGAAATCGGGTGGACAAAGGAAAAAACAACCCGACTCCCTTGATTCATCAGTGAGTTCAGATATTGGGACCCTTTTTGAAATTTCACCGTCCATTGCAAAACAACGACAAATACACCATTAGATAGAGAATTAAATTCTCTACAAGATGGTGTATTTCGAATACAGATAATCCATTTTGAAATGGGTTCGGCAAAGGAAAAAAGACCCGACTGACCTGATTCATCAGCCAGTTCAGAAATTCGAAGCCAATGCTGTGAACTCATCATCCATTGCAACACAACAATAAAGACACCATCTTGTAGAGAATTCAATTCTCTATCTAATAGTGCACTTGTTGTTTTGCAATGGATGGTGAGTTCGCAAAAATGAGTTCTAATGTAGGAACTCACTAATGAATCATGTGGGTGGGGTCGCTTTGTTCCTTTTGCGACCCCATTTGAAAATCGATTCTCTGTATTTCAAATACACCATCTTGTAGAGATTTCAATTCTCTATCTAGTGGTGTATTTATTGTTCTTTTGCAATGGATGATGAGTTCACAACATTGGGTCGGAATATCTGAACGGAATGATGAATCATGTCAGTCGGGTCTTGTTTTTTCCTTTGCCGACCCCATTTTAAAATCGATTGTCTGTATTTGAAATACACCATATTGTAGAGAATTTAATTCTCTATCGAATGGTGTGTTTGTTGTTGTTTTGCAACGGATGGTGAGGTTACAAGGTTAGGTCCCGATATCTGTAGTCGCCCACGAGTCACCTGGGTAGGGTCGTTTTTTCCTCTCCCGACCCTATTTAAAAATCGTTTCTCTGGGTTTCAAATACACCATCTTGTAGAGAATTAAATTCTCTATTTAATGGTGTATTTATTGTTGTTTTGCAATGGGTGATGAGTTCACAATATTGGGTCCAAATATGTGAATTGCCTGATGAATCATATCAGTGGGGTCTTTTTTTCCTTTGCTGACCACATTTCAAAATCGGTTATCTGTATACCAAATACACCATCTTGTAGAAAATTCAATTCCAAGGGGGAAAAGGCGATACTCCATCTACTCCAAAGTAAATTTTGGAGTACAGCAGAGTACGCTTGGAGTAGAGTGGAGTATTACGGGAGTAGAGTGGAGTACGCTTGGAGTAGAGTGGAGTATCACGGGAGTAGAGTGGAGTACGCTTGGAGTACTGATGGAGTAGGGTGGAGTATCACTGGAGTACGACTGGAGTAGAGTGGAGTATCACTGGAGTATGACTGGAGTAAAGTGGAGTATCACTGGAGTACGACTGGAGTAAAGTGGAGTATCACTGGAGTATAGTGGAGTATCACTGGAGTAGAATGGTATAGCATGCAAGGAAGAAAAGCGACACTTCATCTACTCCCATGCTTCATGAACGTACGAGGGGAGTGCAAGATATACTCTGTAGATGCTCTAAGGTCCTCAAAGCCTATATTTTAGAGGTAGCTTTAGGTCCTCAATTACTACATTGTGGGGTATCCTTAGGTCCGCAATTGCTACATTGTGGGGTGCCCTTAGGCTCTCAAGTGCTATCTTCTAGGGTACCATTAGATCTTCAAGTGCCATATTCTTGAGGTACCCTTAGGTCCTCAAGTGCTATATTCTTGAGATGCTTTTAGGTCCTCCAGTGCCATATTCTAGGGATACTGTTAGGGATGCAACGGTGGCGATAACCATAGGTACGGTTATCGATCCCACTACGGTAACCGTAAGTACGGTTACTGGTCCAAGTACGATAACTGTAGGTAGTTATCGGTTCAAACCCGTTGTCAACAAAACCAGCATTTTTTAAGAAAATAACGATATTTTATAAAGGTTGACGAAAGTAAATCGGCGTCGAGGAATCTGAATCTGAAGTCAGTTTTTGAAAATTTTGAATTGAATTTTTTCGACAAAAGAAGGGTTTTTTAGAAAAATAATGATATTTTATACAGGTTGACGAAAGTAAATCGGGGCCGAGAAATCTGAAGCTGAAGTCAGTTTTAGAAAATTTTGAATTGAATTTTTTCGACAAAGGAAAGGTTTTTTTAGGAAAATAATGATACCTTATGAAGGTTGACGAAAAGTAAGTGAAGGTCGAAGAATCCGAATCTGCAATCAAATCCTTGAACTTTTCAATTTTCTCTTCTGAAGACTAAACCGCTCCTTGAAAGTCGTCTTTTTTTCTAGAAAACTTTATCCCTGAAAAACATCATATGTGAAGAACTAAAACTCAAATTTTTCAAAAGCCGACTTCAGATTCGGATTCTTCGACCCCGATTTACTTTCGTCAACCTTTATAAAATAACATTATTTTTCTAAAAAAACCTATCCTTTGTCGGAAAAATTTAATTCAAAATTTTCAAAAACCGACTTCAGATTCAGATTCCTCAACGCCGATTTACTTTCGTCAACCTTTATAAGATATCATTATTTTTCTCAAAAACCCTTTCTTTTGTCGAAAAACTTTTAATTCAAAATTTTCAAAAACTGACTCCAGATTCGGATTTCTCGTCGCCGATTTACTTTCGTCGACCTTTATAAAATATCGTTATTTTCTTAAAAATGCTGTTTTTGTTGACAACGGGTTTGAACCGATAACTATCTACGGTTATCGTACTTGGACCGGTAACCGTACCTACGGTTAACCGGTGAATGATCGTCACCGTTGCATCCCTAGTAACACGAGTCAATAGTAGACTTGAAATAGCTAGAAAGATCCGATACGTAGTTATGACATAGCCTGAGAGTGCAAGGAGTGCGCGGGAGTACGATATTTTCGTTTTTTTCCCCCTTGTTATCCCTAGAGTATACCCATGTAAAAAAAAATCAGAAAAAACAAGATTTTAATCGATTTTTAAACAAAAATCACAAAAAATCGATTAAATTGGTCAATTTCTGATTAAATTCCACCGAAAAACCGATTTTAATCTATTTATTTCCCAGTAATCAATTTTAATCGATTTTTGTTCCACATATAATCAATTTTAATCGATTCATTTCATTGTAATGGATTTTAATTGATTACTGCGTACCATATAATCATTTTTAATTAATTCGATTTTGAAAAATCGGTTCTAATCGATTTATTCCATTTTAATCGGTTTCAATCCATTTTCTTGCCAGATATAATCAATTTTAATCGATTAGTTTTTGAAAAAATGGGTTTAATTGATTTATTTTCTAGTAATCGATTTTAATCGATTTATTTGCTACATTTAATCATTTTTAATCAATTAGATTTTCAAAAATCAATTTTAATCGATTTATTTCAGTGGAACGGATTTTAATTGATTTCTTCGGATCACATAATTATTTTTAATCGATTAGATTTCGAAAAATCGGTTTTAATCGATTTATTTCCTAGTAATCGATTTTAATCCATTTTTTTCTATATGTAATCAATTTTAATCGATTAGTTGTTGAGAAATCGGTTTTAATCGATTTATTAACTAGTAATCATTATTAACCAATTTTCTTGCTACATATAATCAATTTTAATCGATTAGTCTTGAAAAATCGGCTTTAATCGATTTCTTTTCTAGTAATCGATTTTAATCGGTTTCTTTGCTTCATTTAATCATTTTTAGTCGATTAGATTTCGGAAAATTGGTTTTAATCGATTTAATTCAGTATAATGGATTTTAATCAGTTTATTCCAACCATATAATCACTTTTAATCGATAAGATTTTGAAAAATCAACTTTAATCAAATTATTTGGGGATAATCGGTTTTAATCAATTTCTGTGCAACATATAACGGCTTGTCCAAGCGTAACGCGATGACGTTTTGTCCACAGTTTTATTAACTTTTCTCAACAATGAGGTTATCTAGAAGGCTCGTGCTTTCGGTGGAAGATGTGCCTCAGTCTTCCTCCAAACCTCTGAAAATATGAACTCATTTGAACAAGCCGTTTGAAAATTATAGCAGAAATATGTGACGTAACGCGATGATGAACAAGGGACAAAAAGTTGAGGGTGACATGGTGGTTCTTTATTTTTCTGCGGATGTATACTACATTAAAAGAAATGTCCCATAGACGGTATGTAGCTAAGAGTTTGAGGTATCCAACAGATTAAAAAAATTTCCAAACAGGCCCCCTGTTTTGAAGAGTGATCAGTTTCATTAACGTAACGCGATGACGGGCTCGTAACGCGATGACGATGACTTTTGTAATAGTTTTTTTTATGCTTCATTTTGTCATATATACACCTCTGTAAAGACCAGATGTTATATTTATTCTAAGGATTAAAGTATGCACATGTTAAATGCTGTGTTTATTAATCCTTTTAATACAAAAAAAATTGTAAAAAAAAATCATCTAGTTTCCCTAATATGTATAGCAATGCCTGTGTAAGGTCGGGAAAATTCAAAATTTCAGTAAATATTTTTTCTCAATAATTTTTATGTGGTGAGATAGAGTACATAAAACTGTCTAAGAAACTGTACTTTAAAATCTTTTTTCACTCTTTTATATACATAAAAAACTCAAAATACTAAGATTATTCTATTACTGAGATCATTCTAAACGGAATGACCTCAGTATTTTGAGTTTTTTATGTATATAAAAGAATGAAAAAAAGATGTAAAGTACATTTTCTTAGACAGTTTTATGAGCTCTATCTAACCATATGTAAACCATCGAGGAAAGACTTTTACTGGAATTTTGAGTTTCTCCGACCTTACGTATATATCATAGAAACGATAAACGATTTTAATCGGTAATTTAATTTTAATTGAATTCAATCAGCTTATTAGACCAATCACCTATATTCTTATGGCAATTTGTTAGTAAACAATAAAAACATACATTACTCATAGCTTACAGTGGTTTTTGAATAATAAATCACTATCTGAAAAAGCTTTTTATAGATATGCAAAAAATGTAGAAAACGGTAAAAAACGTCATCGCGTTACGTCAATAATTACAAAACGAAATTTTTTTCAGATAAAAATATTTGCATCAGATAGCCCATAAAAAATTAGCTTTAGGTATGTATTTTGTATAAAAAAAAGTTGAGACAAACCAGGGAAAAACAAACAATACTCATTTTTCGTTACGCGATGACGCTTTCAATTCGGTACTTTTGCTTGATGCGGTAGTAAAAGACACTAGCAAGTAGGAAGTCGGTTGTTTTGCCAAATGATACTTCTGTTACCGTAGAATCGATTGCTCTCAATTATATATATATTCATCACAATGTTTCGATAGAAGGGTTGGACTAATTATAGGGTCCAGATTATTATTCTCCTATACATATTTAGTGACATCTTTATTAACAATTACCAAATATGATTTTCAGCACTTATTAAAAGAACAAAATATATTTCTCTATACTATAGACTGTGCTCTACAAGGTAGCAATGGCGAATTGATGAAATGATGATTTCGAATTCTTGGTCAGCGAGGTGACGCGTTACGTGGACAAGCCGATAATCAGTTTTAATCGATTTCAGAAAAAAAAATCGATTTTAATTGGTTTATTATGGTGTAATTAGTAGTAATCGATTTCTGCACAACTTCGAATCAGATTTAATCGACTTTGTTGGTAGAAATCAACCCTTAATGGGTTTATTTCTAACATCTGATCTATTTAAATCGTTTTTCCTAAACGAAACCCATTAAAAAAAATTTTTCCTCGCGAACTCAAAATAATCTATTTCCCTTAACCCAAAATCAATGAAAAGCAAGTCCCATGTAAAAAAAATGCGGAAAACTCATATTAGAATTCATTTTTTTAAAAAGAATCACAAAAAATCGACCGAATATAATAATTTTCGATTAAACTAGATACACCAATCGATTTGAATTGATGTTGTTCGATCAAAATCAATTACAATTAATTTTGTCGCCAAAAATTAGCATTGTCGATTAAAAATCTAATGGATTTTAATCGATTTTAACCATAATCTATTTAAATCGATTTTCTCGCTAGAAATCAGGATAACCCATGTAAAAAAAACTGATTTCAAAAACTCGAGTTTTAATCGATTAGAATCAAACGATTCTAATCAATAATTTAAGCAGTAATTATCATAGGAAAATCAAATTTTAATCGATTATTTCAATTATTCTAATTATAATCTGATTTTAAAAGTATTCTAAACCGATTATAATTAGAATAAGTGAAATAATCGATCAAGAACTGATTTTGCCACGATTATTACTGCTTAAATTATTGATTAAAATCGTATGACTATAATCATCTCTTAATCGACTTTGACTTCTCTAAAGTTGTTTTTTTGACATTTTTTTAACATCGAAACTCATGTAAAAAAACGCGAAAACATCGAATTAACATTGATTTCCAAACATTCACGAAAAATCGATTAAATACGGCAATTTTTCATTAAGCTAAACGCAAAAATTGCTTTTAATCGATGTCGTTCGATAAAAACTGATAAAAATCAAATTTTAGCCTGGAAATCGCAAAAATCGATTAAAAATCTAATGGATTTCCTTTGTAATCGATTATAATTGATTTTCCATGAGGGACCCCAATAATGGATTGAAACTTTAATCGATATTAATCGATTTTTCTATTTTACTTGATCTTAACTTGAATCCATTGAAATCGATTTTGTCTTGAGAAATCACAATAATCGAGTAAACAATCGAATGGATTATCAATGTAAAAAAAACAAGGGAAAATTAGATTTTAATTGCTTTCTTGTGATTTAAAATCGATTAAAATGAGACGACTTTAATCAGAATTCCTGATTTTTAATCAATTTTAATCGATTAAGGACCAAGAAAACTGATGATTAAGAGAGCACCCATGAGAGCATCAAGTATACGAGGCACTCGATAAAATTTTTTTTTTCGATTTTTTTACTCATTCAAAACTTCAATATCTAAAACTACTAACCCTAAAATTTCAGGCTCTGATACTCTTCCTATGAAAATTTAGTCAAGACCAACTTTTGACACTATCGGGCCTTTTTGTGAAAAAATAAGGCAAAATTTTCTATAAAGATGTGCTAGCTTGCGTTTCAGCAAATCATTGGATGTTTTTGTGGTATACATAGGATGATAGAGAATTGAAAACTGAATAAAATGAGCTAGATTGATATAATATAATGGCTAACAATTTAAGTTTCATAGAGCGAATATGAGTCAAGGGGTTGCCCTTTTGATCAGTTCAAATAAACAGTATAACTCGTGCTGCGTTTCAGGATTAAGAGGGCTCAGGCTGAATTTTATATATGTTATGCAGCTTTTTATTCTCTACAAAATGGTAAAAACATACTTGAAAAAAGTTTCCGCTCGATGCCAAAAAGGGTTTATACTGCCTAATTTTTTAGGGTTTTTTATGGTTTTTCAATAAAAAAAGAATATTTTTAGAGACTTTTTTTGTCATAGAATAATGTCAAAGCAAAACAAATGTGATATTCGAAATCAGCGTGAAAAACTGCATTCAACCATATACATTTCGCCCAAATATTTTTCCTAGCCCAAATATTTTTCCTAGCCCAAATATTTTTCCTAGCCTAAATGGACCTGAGGAGGACCAGGGAGAAAATTTTCTTTTAAATATAGCTGTGGGGGACCACAGGCCAGTTTTGGCTAGAAAAAATATTTGGGCGAAATGTATATGGTTGAATACAGTTTTTCACGCTGATTTCGAATATCACATTTGTTTTGCTTTGACATTATTCTATGACAAAAAAAGTCTCTAAAAATATTCTTTTTTTATTGAAAAACCACAAAAAACCCTAAAAAATTAGGCAGTATAAACCCTTTTTGGCATCGAGCGGAAACTTTTTTCAAATATGTTTTTACCATTTTGTAGAGAATAAAAAGCTGCATAACATATATAAAATTCAGCCTGAGCCCTCTTAATCCTGAAACGCAGCACGAGTTATACTGTTTATTTGAACTGATCAAAAGGGCAACCCCTTGACTCATATTCGCTCTATGAAACTTAAATTGTTAGCAATTATAGTATATCAATCTAGCTCATTTTATTCAGTTTTCAATTCTCTATCTTCCTATGTATACCACAAAAAATTTCAATGATTTTCTGAAACGCAAGCTAGCACATCTTTTATAGAATATTTTTTCTTATTTTTCCACAAAAAAGCCCGATAGTGCCAAAAGTTGGTCTTAGCTAATTTTTCATAGAAAAGATATTAGAACCTAAAGTTTTAGGGTTAGTAGTTTTAGACATTGAAGTTTTGAATGAGCAAAAAAAATCGAAAAAAAAAATTTTATCGAGTACCTCGTATACTCGATGCTCTCATGGACGCTCTCTTAATATTCCATACAGTTCCAGTACAGTTTTTGAGCTTCGTAATTAGCTTCTTTTACAATGTGATTGTTCTTCGTGCTGAACTTTTCTGTGCTTAACTTTCTCGTGCTGAAATTTCTTCGTGCTGATCATTCCATGTCTTGAAGTTTCTTGTGCTGAAATTTCCGTGCTTAAGTTTTCATGCTGAAATTTTCCGTGCTGAAGTTTCACTAACCCAGGTGTAAGTGTGAGAGATGAGGAAGTGCGGGTGTGGGTGGATGTGGATGTGCGTGTTGGTACAGTTGAGTGTGGATGTGAGTGTGGACTGTCACTGATGGTGTAGTTACCGGTGTGCATGTTGCACTCACTTGCTTCCAGCGCACATTCACACTTGCACCCAAGATATTGGGAAATGATGAAAAATTTATGAGAATATAATGATTGCCATGTTGATAGAACATCTTGTGTTGCTCAGATAAAGGCTTTGCGCTTATTCGATATCAGTCATTCTTTACTCATTGGATGGATCTTTTGTTACTGTATATGTATCCATAAAATGTTACTGGCTCTGTAAGAATGCTCATATAAATGCTGATTGCAAGGGAAAATAGAAGAAGAGAAAAATGCCACAAAATCATTTGCGTTGATCGAGTTTTGAAGCTAGCTTAACTATATAATGATGGTGCAAGGCAGTCCATATATACAGTTTCGTAGAGTCAAAGTGGCTTTAGTAAACGAGATATTATTTCGGAAGATTCTGGTAATTTACGATGGAGAAAATGACAAAATACTGACTTGCTAAAGGAAGAGGGACGTTTTGGGTCGATTTTGGCTCCTATATAAAACATGAACAGTTTCACATGAAACTTTCAGCAATTGTAGGGCTCATAGTTAGTAGTCGTTCCTAAAAATTTCAGCTTGATCGGTCAATCTTTTGCCGTACTTTGATGCTCTGGCAGATTGGCTCCTAGATGGCCTATAGTAGTGACAGTGAGAACGAAGAATTACTTGGTTCGGAAGAATTTTCACCTAGTTTCATAGTTAATTTATATGTCATTCCATAGAGAATCAAATTCTGCACAAAACCGTATAAATACATTAAAGTTAAAATCAAAAAGTAATAACAAAAAGTCTAGTATATCTTGACTCTAGGGTCATTCGTAGACTATGCTGATATAATGTGTATCATCGTTCTCCACAATATGATTCAGATCCAGAGCCATATTTTCAGCATCAATACTAATCATCAAG
>CAJNOL010005063.1:0-12827 GCA_905250125.1 Rotaria sordida
TCATCAACAGAGCGAGTAAAAGTGTCAACTCAGCGTTTTTGTAATCGGTATTATTCATTTACAAATAATTAATTTTGAAAAAAACGGCAGACATGTAGAGTGTCGATGACTCTATCCCAGAAAAAAAGATGAGCTCAAAGGAATATCGTGGAGCCAAGATATCAATTTCTTTCTCAAAAAGCACTAGAATTACTGATCGAATTAGGACCAGGCTCTCTATACGGAAATACTTTATTAGAGATTACTGAAGAAAGTACTGATCATTTTTCTTTTGTGAGCGAATGCATCAGTTCAAACTGATGAAAGATATTTTCCCATATTGTTCATACTATCTTGTAAAGAAACTCAAGACGCAGTTTTCAGAAACATAGACAGTTTTATGACTTGAAATGACAATGAACATGTGATCAAGACACGAGCTCGTGAGTGACAGTGTTCATGCTAATGCAATAGATAAATTCGTTGTATAGAAAGAAAAATGACAAGTATCATAGTGTTTTCTTTGTTTCCAAATAATTTCAGAACAATCATGGTTATTTGTCCATTAGAAAAAGAACACTCACTCTCCCCTAAACATCATATCTCACCTTGAGAATGCTTGATTGTTAGGTATCGAAAAGGAAAATGTCAAGAAGTAAACGGTACAAAATCAAAATCGTAACTGATCACCGGTCCTCTCTTCATTCTCACACTTTCAAGAAAACTTTCTTAGGTTTGCTTGACTTTCTCCGATATACTGCTTGTTAAAGCCTAATATATTTGATGAGAAATTGACACGAGGCAGCTTCAACTCGGATCTCGTCTGTAACCAACAGAAAAAGAAACAAATGAGAATGAGACGCACAAGTCTAGTACTACAGAGTTAAACCAGCAGCATCTCTCTTTCCGAATTGGTCTTTTTTATTCTTTACAATGATTCGTAGGATCAAAATTATTTGATGTTCGCTAACAGATTATCAACATAATGTCCATGAGTCATACAATCATGTTCTACCAAATTATTTCGAACAGAATCATAGACAATTAAAATATTATTAACCGCTCAGCCTAAGAAGCAAGAGTTAATGAATAATCTACTTCTTGTGAAAGTAATTTTATTTAAACAGACCGTTTATTGATTTTTCTCACTAACATGAAACTATATATCATGCTAAACAGTCGTTATGAATCAGCGATCATAATATCGAATTGAATACGTAACTAATTATATAATGATTTCTTCTTTTTTGATGTTCCAAGTATTGCCTATCACTACGATATTAACTTGTGTACTTTTGCAAAATCTCAAATACACCAGAACATACAGATCGCGAATCCCAATCATCTCCAATGGGAGGTTCATCAGGTTGAAGAAGCGTTCAGTAGAACTCGAATTCACTAAATGTTTCATCTTGTAGTTGAGCACTATCGAAACAAATTATTTGCGGTACGATCTTCTTTTCAAGCAAAAATCGTGCATCTGATATAGATGTGCTCGAAAAATGTATGATAGATATGATATTAGCAATGAATGATTCGTAAACGATTGGTCTACCATATTCAGTACACATCATGTTTCGCAAGTCATAATAAATCTAATACTCTAATCCATTAAGCCATATATCAATGCAAAGTAAAATAGTTGTTGACAAGCATCTATCATTACGAAGAATAAAATCTGTATTTATTGTCGATTTTCCCATGAAAATGCCTATTTCAACAATAAGATGAATGGGTACGTCAGTTTCATTTAGTATTGAAGTGAACCAGCACTATATAAGAGATATATGTGGATAAGAACCATCAAACGTTTTCTTAAAATGATTCGACCATGATTCATGCAAATTGGGCACGTCAGATCCAAACAATAATGCATGTAGTTGCTCATACGAAATTGAGTGCAATGTTGGTTTTTTAATCCAAGCGAAGTCTTCGAATATTACAAAGTAATCTTGAAAAAATTTCCGATGAGTTATTCGAGTGTCAAATCGATGATAATCATTCAGCTAACTGTTGTAACTAAGGATATCTCTAGCATATGGTGTATTGTATGCTCGTGCAAAGCTCGCTATGTTACTATTTCGATGTAAGAATATAATAATCAAAAGCAATAGTAACATAAGCCATGTATAAATAATATAAAAGCATCGTTTTCTAACCATTTGAAGATAACATACTTACTTTTCAAACGATAATCGCGTACAACAATTTATATTAGTTTCAGCCTCTGCACAAAAAAATTCATAGAACTCTTCTGGATAAAACTACTCATTAACTCTTGACTTCTTTAAAATAAGATGTGCCAACCGATGAATCATGTTCACCAATGAATAGTTATTATAGAAAGACAAAATATTAACGTAGAGATAGAAAAGTTTGATAAATTGCAACTATCTGATCTCAAATATTCTATTGCAGAAGTTATTTATTGTTTGAGAATAAAAATGCAACTGTCATGATACATACACATTATACTCATTTTCGATCCGTCGAATGAGCTGAATCAATATAAAGCATTGTTTTAGATCAATATTCATTTATTTTTGCTTTTACTTAACTCTGCATCGATGGTAATATTCTTGTCTTGCTCGAGTCATGAAAATAGTTTGTTGATAATTCAATTGAATCCCGTTCATGGCGAGACGTTTTCAATGCTTGACTAAAATACTCGGACAAGTCAATCGCTGAGAGATGCAATACGAAGAATTTTTTCGAATATAGGATACCTAAAACATATTGAAGAACGAATGACGACATAGGAAATAATAAAGAAGAAGCACGGGGCTGTGAGATATCTTCATCAGTTTGTGAGATTGAAATTGGAGTGTTTCGTCTGTTATCGTTAGAGCAGAGAATAGTTATATTGCCTCGAGAAAGTAAGCCAAAGAATACGAGAGAAAAAAAGAGTGAAAATAAATGAACGAGAAAGAATAGAGATATGGAGAGAAGCAAGAAGAGTAAGAAGAATGTATGTGTAGGCTTAACATGGAAAAAGATTGCATTGCTTTGAAGTAATCAAGAGTCCAGCCTGCTTGAAAAATAAGCAACACTATTTGTAATATCGTTCACATTATGAAAAGTCTTTCCAATAATAAATATTTGTATGAAACTCAACTGTTTCTTTTATTATCGTCAAGTTTCTGTGATCTCATTCTGAGAATATCTGCCGCTTTGAGATGTCATTTACTGAAAATTGATACTCATCTATTATGTAATTGAACTAATAAACGACTTTTTTTTTTATCATTACTAGATCATGATCGTACCACTTGGAAATTAGCCTGTCAGTACGAAGGAAAACGAATATAATAATTACTAACTTTATTGTGTTTAAAGTCTACTTATGAGAACGAGTTCATATATGGTTAATCACATAAGTTACGTGAGTGTAACTCGTTTCATTATGTACGATTGCATTCAAAGAATTGACGATTGGTCATTACGAATTTTCAATCCAAAAAAAAGTTTATCAAACTCATTCTAATTTATTTCAGTTAATTCTCAACTATAGTTGTGCTTTACACAGTTTGTTGATATTGTCGTTGGAGTGTTGAATAATTAGCGATAGCTCTAAGCCACAGACACAGTTGATAGCCTGCTAGAGAACAGCATCGAACCCGTTCAGGCTCGCATTCTGGACGAACCAAAATAGATTTGAGACATTCCAGTTGTTCTTCATTGACTTGATCTCTATCAAAGTTAAGCAACATCATCAAAAGCTCATTGACTTTGGTACCCAACCACTTCTTAATTTCATACCAATCGGACATCCGTTTTGATGGAACCAACAATACAGTTATGCCTTCAAGTATGTAAATAATACTAAGAGGTGGTTTACGGAAGGTCATAAGTTCCGTAATTCCGGCCTTGGTAAGGACTTGTAGACTCGCTTCAGCCTCTAAAGAAAAATAATTGATAATGATGATGAATAGAATCGATAAAATACTGAACCTGCCAAAGATGGAGCCATCATTTCACGATCAATATTCGATGACATTACTTTCCTAGTATTCGTCTAATAGACAATCGGCGATTCGAATGGAGGCTTGAAGTACATTTATATATGTAAGAGGAACAGAATAAAACACCATTGTCAGATAATGACATAAGTAATACACGCTGACATGAATAATTGTTTTGTAATGACAGAAGCAAAAAAAAGCATTGTTGGCGATAACGTCATCAGAACGCGTCACTATTGTAGTCATACTTGTTGACTAAACACAAATGATTCAGCAAAAACCAGTATAGAGAATTTATTTCAAGTATTATCAAATAAATTTCTCAATGAACCTATTGTCCATGCTAGCCGATCGTCTTAGAACGTTCCTTCAACGATATAGTAAATCTTGAAAAATAGAATGATTGTAGGTCTTGCCATAGAGTTTAATCCCATAAATGATTTACTTCGCATTTTCAGCAATAGTCAAAATATTGTTAGGATATTCGAGAAGAATAGCACTGACTTGATATGTTCACTTTCTTTCATGGACATATTAGTGTATTGAGTATTTTCTATCGCGGAATCATATCACGATTGTTAATTTTTCTTCTATACTTAGTTGTTGAGATTTCCAGTATTTGCTGAGACTCATGGTGGTTCAGTTACACTGAGTTTAGATAAACAGGAACTTTTTCGTGTAATGATCATACTCAAACGAGATGCATTTTAGTCAACAACGAATAGAAGCATCCGATTGTGATATCTTCCATTATATGCATGAATAAAATGCTTACATATAAATGTTGGCTGATCTTTGAAAAAGATCGGTATGACAGAGAAGATTGAGCCAAGCATTGCTCATTGATAATCCATATTCTTCAAGTACTTTTTTTTGAAGATGGGATCTGTGAATGGATGTGTTATAGTGCTCATAGCCAATTTCTTGACCTGCGAAAACATATAAACCAATGCTTGCTTCAACTATACTTTGAGTGTCGTCTTGATGACATACGCAAACGCATTGACAAGCTATCAGCATTCGATTATGACATAGATACTCCTCGTTGTGTTTAGAGCGAGATATTAGCGCAGGATGAGCACGTAGGTGAAGATCTTTTATTCTCGCTTAGAGTGTGAAGTCGCAAACCAATTTTAATCGTACGCCAAATCCAAAAAGACAACATTTGTAGTTACTTCAGTATTTCTCGTCTGTATTCCTATCTATGTTCAAGGATATCGTGGATATAGGTATTAGAATTCAAACCTTCCTTTGACTTCCATCCCACTCTATCCATCGACACCCACACCAACATTCTTGTGTAATACGGAAAAAGAAACCTTATAGCAATGGGGAACGAACTGATTTCAATAGCAGAAATCAATTTGAAATTATTAGAAATCACTAAAAATCACGAAATCAGTTTGATCCTTCTTGATTCGAGTAGAATGATGAATTGTGGCAACGTTGACATTTTACAAGAAACATGCTATTCTGTTAATGACGACTTTCAAAATTAGAGAGATGTGTTACAATGGTCATATTGTGTGGTAAATCCATTACTCATTAAAGGCATATGCTCTTTAAGAATATCTGTGAAACATTGCATATTAAACTCTCCTGAATTGGCATGAGCCGCAATGAAGTCATATGTAAGAAAACATAACATCAGCTTCCGATTGACAGACATTCAACAATTAACCACTGAATGGCTAGGTCCTTTAAATTTCGTTACTGCCAGAAGCTACATCGCTCATCCATAGACGATGAAGTTTATGATGATGTCAAAAATTGACATAGTTTGTCATTTAGTTACAGGTAGTTGCAAGGGAGAAACATCATACTTTTGTACTTTACGTACTTTAAAGTACAAAAATGAATCAGAGCCAATAATTCCATATTATAGAAAGAAAATGAAGCCTATCGATTCCGATACGATCCTGGAAATGAAAGGTCTTATTTCAATGTAACAACAACGACCTTTGCAAGTGTGTAACCATATATCATTCTCTGAAGTGACTTATTTTGCTAAAAATATAATTCATGATACAGAGATTTTTAGCTTTAACAAGGACAATAAAAATATAAGTATGAAAAAATGTTAAAAAAATCAAATTAGCAATAAATTCAATTTCATATCAGTGCCATAATTCTTGCTTGCATCAGCTATTCCCGTAGTTGATTAAACATCAACTCTTCTGGATTAGTGCCAGAGAATATAGGATCAACCAATCTCAATATAAAAAAAATCAATAAAATATGTTTGGACTTTTTTTCAATGATAACCTTGAAAATTCGCGAAAGATCATACATAATTATGAAAAATCTACTCAAAGCAGGTAAAGAAAATTCTAGAATTTGGTATCAATGATCGAACTAATAAAAGCATAATGAAAGAACAAATAAAATAAAAATGCTAAATTTTTCTTTATTTTTTTTAATGACCAATTTTTTTTCATATAGTTCATACTTCCATAATAATCAAACTTTTATTTTTATTTTTCAATTGAATAGAAAGTTTTAATAAGAAGATAAAGCGACTGAAGAATAACAAAACAATAAAAGAAAAAATAAAACGAAACGTTAGCAATCAAAATAGTAGAACAAATGTAAAATAAAAACATCAATGTTTTACTTATTTATTATATCTATTCTCATTTTAATTTATATTGATGGTCAAAAGATATTCACAACTGTTACACACGTAAGAGCACTCAATAAAATTAATCTTTCTAATACGATATAGTTTAATTTTTTATGCTTATAGAATTGCATAGGAATGTAGATTGATTACAACTAAATGACAAAATGGAAGGAAAACATTAGAAGAAACAATGCGAGATTAAGAGAAAAAGAATAAAAGTTGGTATTTTTTGGATAATTTTATGTTCATTTATATGGTGTTGATAATTTGTTGTAAATCGACGCATTTTTAATTGTTATTGCTTGATTTTTCAATTACTTTCTTGCATAAAGTTTTGAAGCTTTGATTTAATATCTGAAAAATTTCATCAGTAATGATGCAACAGAACACCAGTTGCTCGTTATTAGAATTCACACTGAAGATCACCCAGTCACCGTTGTTTTTTGCATTTTTAACCTTTTCTTGTTGGCCTTTATTATTAGAAAGTAATTTATCAATAAGTAAATCATAGGCTATATTATTTTTTGCATAATTGTACTTTGAGCAGTAGTAAGTTTCATGAGCGTCGGCATTACGTAAATACCGGACTAAATAATTTTTGCTTTTTATTATCCACTTTTGAGTAGAATGGTTAAAGTTTTGATTCCACAACTTCCTAAAGGCATTTGAAATTTTGTTTATATCATTGTTTGCACCTTTATGTTTGGTTGATAGACTTTCAAATGATGAATAGATCCTTTTCGCAACGATAAGCAAATTATTTTCCTCTCTGGAACGATTATAACCATCTTGCAAAACAGCAACATTTTTAATGCGAGGAATATAACTATCATCAATTTTAAACGGTTGCGTTGGTGTTATATCAGTATCGATTTGTTCAATAACATTTATAATACATTCTACTACACTTGCACGATTTTCTGGATCAATGAAGCCCAACGCAGCTGCTACGACCGTCACTGCGATTGATTCGAAAATAGAAAGCTGTATGTTTTTCATTTGATTATTATTTTATACAAATAATAAAGAGTGAAGTTAATTTTCTAGAAAAAAAACAATAAAGCTACTGCGTAACATTATTCTTCTACTAACTTTGAAATCTGATATTTTGAACATAAACATAAATGAATATACGCAATAGAATCAATCTGCATAGATATCTTACAGAAAAAATGAATAATAAAAATCTCTTGGACATCTATACAGGATCGTTCATTTTTCTCTTGGAAAAAACTCGGGTTTTTTCCAAAGAAAAGTTTTGTCAAATTTGATAACGTGATAGGCGTATCGAAACAGATGACACTGAGAAACAGCGTCGATGGAAAGCGTTCATTCATTTATTTTGTGAAAAAAAAAATCAAATCATTACTTAAAATAATCATCGAAATAAAGAGACTACAGTTGATAGAGATCCCTGTACTCACATGTTTTATATGTTCTCAAATTTATCAAGGTCAGATTAAGAAAGTAAACTTGAGAGAAAATCGATGTAAAGCGCTAGCACGACACGTTTAACTCGATCGAAAATGCTTTTACACTTAAGTTTTAGAAGTCGAATAAAGATGAATATACCGAAATATGTATGGCTGAGCACCGTCATTCAAGTCTAGAGATAAGCAGAAGCAACTTTAGTCCTACAAGCGAAACTAAAGATTATAGTTCCATGATCTACGGTTTTAAGCGAATTATCTTATACATCATATTAATGAGAATATAATTCCAGAGAGATGAGTGAAAAATGCTGGTCTTCCACTAAATAAAGGAATAACTCTTGGAGATCTTTTTGCTATGTGATGTGAAAAAATTCTGAACTAGTTTTCTCTAGACTGGAAACAGCGGAAAAATTGCTGAAACCAAACATACATGGCCCCATCCATCTCTAATCAACTCCGCTTCTCATTATTTGTAACTTCAACTATTCAGAACTCACCGAAACTCATCATACAAGCCGTACATCAATTGACACAGAGAATAAGGAACATCTCACTCTATGAGCTTTTTTTTATTTGAAAAAGTTGACTACGTAATAGAAGCATTCAACATGATAAAAAAATAAAAATGGTTAAAGAATGCGTTTGAAAAAGAAAAGTAGGAGGCAAAATATTTCATTCATTGAGTAGAAAATCTTTATCATACATATTTTAAAATTTTTCTAATCTTCTTTATTCGTACTTAACTATGTTTCTTTTCAAAAAATATTAGAAAAAAAAATAACAGATGTTTTCTTTTCAAAGAAAGGTAATATATGATTCGAAGAAAATGAATCTAATATTTATCTAATTTACGATAATAGCATATGAATCAATCGATTTATCATGAAAATTCAATTGAAGAGAATCTTGTCGATCAAATCATTATTATTCTGGAAAAATAGTATATAATCGATCAATATCAATATCTGACTGAAGATATTAATAATAATTCACTTCAAAATTATTTTAAATCGATTGCTATCCACCATTATAAATTAACTATACTAATGATGAAGATCATTAAGATTTTAATATCAAAGTATTTGTATTTCAATATTCGAACTTCAAAAAACTTTTTATAGATTAATAAATTCATGTAAACATTTCGAATATTCGATACTTTTTATTTCAAAATAGAAAAATTTAAATAAAGTAGTAAATTCATTTTTTTTTCCTTTTGAAAAAATGTCAACTTTTCTTTGACTAGAAATCTTACGATATTACAATGTATTAGTGCATGAAGTACATCTTCAATAGTTAAATAGAGATGCTCAAGTATCTTAAATCGAAATAGTGTATACATAATTTATCATCTGATGCATCGATTTCTCTTGAGAGTATAGTAACTGAAAAAATTTTATTAAAACATATTTTCATGATTAATTTTCAGTCATTACTCTCAAATATTTCGTTTGATCTATGTAAAAAAATAAATATGAATGAAGTATATTTACGACAAAATTTATGTCGCTTTTCTCTCGATTAATCATGTTTGAATTTTCTCGCATCATCACTTTGTCCTATCGTGATTGTATTACATTCTATCCTTACATATTCTAATCATATTGATAACATTATTTTCTTCTCATTTACTAAGGCCACTAAAGACAAAAATCATTTATGAATAAAAAAACTTGGGCATGTATTATGTCATTTCCCAATATGCATGAGTATATTAGATGATTATTTATCCAACATAAAAATGTATAGAGAAACAATAAAAGATAATCGTGAAGAGCCTACATTCAATAATTTAATGATAAATACCAAAGATAAAGATTTTCATCGTTGAGTTCAAAGCACGATATTTTATTCGATTCAAAATTCATTTCGTCTATTTATCAAAATCTTTTCTATTTGGATATTCACTTTGGTTGTACAATACGTGTGAAAAGTCTCATATCACTTTTGATTTTCAATTTTATAAGTAAAAAAAAACAAAAACTTTAGGTCAACCCTTTAACTCTGTTAACGGTTGCAAAAAACTCACTAATAAAACAACTATTAAAACAGAATATTGTCCTCTTCAGTAGATCAATAATATAAACAGATTCACCAAGTGCACGATAATTTAGTAAATCTAGTTGCCATTGGAGGTAACGATATAAAAACTTTTTTGTTTTATTTTTTTGCGAATAGCTTGTTTATTTTGCAAAAATACAATACATTGTTTTAATTCCACAATACGAATAAAGAAAAAAGCAACACATACAAAGGTTTTCTCCACCATACATATGCTCCTGAAATAACTTTCTATATACATAAAATCCATTTTTAATTAAATTATCAAATAAAGGATATAATTATTGATTCATTCTTCTTCAATTTCGAATATCGCAAGATTTTAAAGAATTGGAGTGTGATTTGAGCCTCTTTTTGTTCGACACCGACACCCATACCCATATCAAACATTTATATAACAACAAATGATACTCGTATTTATAAATAACAACAATTTGTTTGTTTATCTATGTGTAAATATTAACAAGTTTTGCACTTAGATAAAAATTAAAAATTTTTTTTTATATCATTACTTCCCAATGGCAACATGCAGTTGCCATTTTATTCAATAGCAGCAACTTTTGTCGATATATATATAGCCCACCACATCATCAAGATAAGTATTTCTCGTAGGTAAAAAAAAACAATTTAAACAAAAGAGATCTTTTTTTTTTAGTAATGTCATAATCGTTTCTTTTGTAAGTCGTATATCTTAGAGACAGAGTAAGGATACGAAATATTTTTTTTTTACCAATCCATAGCTTAAGGAATTCTCTACACACGGTATGTAAAAAATTTTTTGATACTACTCGTTCTACATTTTCTCTAATATTTCTAAAAATGGCAATTCCAGTTGCCAATGAAGGGTAAAGAGTTAGCCATAAGTTTGTCAGAAATGATAATTGAATGGAAACAGTTAATCCTTTTCTTGCCTCAGATTAAACTTGGCAGTCTAGAACCGAAAACGTCAAATTATTGATTCATAATATACGCAGAACAATATTGAATTAGATCTCATGTTGCGTTGTTCCGAGCAAAAAAAAGTTGAGAAGAGAAAGAAAAACTTTGGTTTCATCCAAAAATTTCGATTCATCTGCAACAGACATCATAGATCAATCCGACGATTTCGATCTTTGCGAGACATGACTAAAGAAGAAATCATTCGAATAGGTACCCATTGTTTGGGGTCACACGGACGTCTTCATGGATCTTTGAAATCAAGTTATGAACGTTTTCTTGAATTTTCGATCCAATTGTAGGTACAGTGAGGGTCAAAAAAAACTTATTCTTTTTGTAACATTCTGCCTACAATAGATATAACTATGGAAAACCTACTAGATATAAATAATAAATTCATTAAATATGAAATTTGTGCTGAAACGATATATCCTCAACAGAAAGTCAAATAAAAGATCTCTTCCTAAAAATTACTGTTGACTTGAAATTTAGTGTAACTATAGAGTAAATATGTAGACTTACTATGAAAAATATTTCGATTTCAATTGGATTGATTTTCATACAATTATTTTAGTTTAATGCTAATTACTATTTCATGCTTCTCTATTAAACTATATTTTATTTCGAATTATGCAACTAAACTTTATCAATATTTTATACTTATTGTTATTATCATTGAAATGCTTTATCTATGACATATAATTTATCATAATTAAAACTCTAATGCAAGTGATGAAAGAATTGAATTAACACGACAGATCGTTGTATGAAGAAAAAAATGCAGTTCTACTACTATGCAGATATTTTAATAACCTTAGCAAAGTGACAATAATTTATGTCTATTTAATCTATCAACATCTAGAATTCGATGTGAAGCTTTTGCTCATAAATGCGTTGAATGATTAGTAGAATATCTTGAAAGTTTCTTTGCCAAAGGTATTTACTCAAAAATGGAGTTCAGTATCTTAACACAAAAATAAAATATTCTTTTAGGCTGAAACTTTCAAAAACCAAAGGTCTATGGAGACGAATATTTTTAGATTTTTATTAGTCTCATTGAGACGTTCTTTTAGGTCCAATAATGAACGACAATAAAAACTCTTCGTCTTTGCAAAGATTGGATTATTATTTTTCAATATCTACGGTAAATAAGTTTTCATTCGATATAAAATTACTTTTTTTTTTACATGTCTGTTAAATGCTTTCTTCTGTTATATTATATCATTCATTGTTCATAGCGATAATTAAATATTCTTCAATGAGTTTTGCTTGATCTCTATATTATGAAATACTTTTTTTTTTCAACTTTCATCTATTGGAAACTTTGCGTTTAATCTTAAGATAAACGCATAGGATACAGATGAAGTACACTAATTGAAGGACATTATTTTACTTGTTCGTTTAATATACTTGTAGAAAGTACTTCATTATTAACAATATCGTACTAATGTTTTTCATATCATTTTTTATTGTATGAAATTAGTATATATGTGGTCTCTACTATGAATTGAAAATCAATTGTAGTGCGAAATTTTTGATGTACACTAATGCTGTTTGAATCTTTATGATTAGCTATAATTAATATACGATATATGTCATAAATCTTTATTATATTTGAATCAGCTATTTTTGTACATAATTCTTTATCATACACACCATATTTTATTATATTTTATTTCGAAGAAATAATCATTTAGTATAGTATTTCTTAATTCATTCAAACAATGAGACGAACTAAAGAATTGCAAAATTTATGATTAGTAATTTGATTCTTTTAAGCACACATACACACACACAAAAAGAAGTAATCGTATTCCGATGAAATCAAGAACG
>CAJNOL010005064.1:0-12825 GCA_905250125.1 Rotaria sordida
AATACGTATGTAAGCCATTCTGCATACCGTTATGATCGACTCACGCGAAAGCCACTCCATCGATGGTTGCCAATTGGGCTAATTTTTTGTATATGCCACAACGAGGCAACTATTTGATAAACTTCTATACAAAAAAGTAGCCCAATTGGCAACCATCGATGGAGTGGCTTTCGCGTGAGTCGATCATAACGGTATGCAGAATGGCTTACATACGTATTAGAATAGGTTTTTGTCTAGACTAAAATCAAAAGGCCAGGGTTTTTAAAATTGCTACTAATATCCCACAGGCAGTAGTACTTAGTTCCAAAGCCGGAGCTCATAAATCGCTCATAAGCGATAGAAAGCCCGATCACAAGGTAGGGTTTATATCTAGGACCTATGAAAATTCTCTATACTGCTTAACATGCCGAAATATGGTTTTGAGTGTGCCAGTATGTAGGATACCTATAGTAGTATATACGCACAAAATTACAGCTGGAAAAACCCTGCTGTTGATGAATGGCGAAATATACAATATATATGGCATGCATCAATTATAGTCGTTTTTTACCCGAGGGTGCTTCTATTATGGATTGAATATCTTAATAAAGGAAAGGTTTTAGAAGCTGAAATTTTTAGCTTTTTCATAACTCACTTAGGGCTACATACTGGCAAAGTTTCATTGAAATTTGAGACATCGATTGAGCACGATGTGTCGTAGCTTTCGTGCATTGACTCTTAGGGAGCTAAGTTTTTTATCGTTCAATGTGTTATCTATAATCTCTCTATTTTTAAAGCTTCCTCTATACTACATACGTTAAATTTGAGCAAAGCCTGATAAACTCGATCGACCAGTTTTTGTAAAAATAGATTGTGGTTACTTTAGACTGATTCCATATACCTAAACTGGCAATATCTTAACATTTGAATAACTCGACCTAGGCTAGTCATCAGTGGCTCATATTTTTAATTTGGCATTTTCTCGTTAAGAGTTATCATTTTACCCGAATATAGTTGAGTAATTCAACTGGCATGACGAACAGTTCCATTGTAAGTTTACACAAATTTTCTCGTAAGACATGCATCAATACTAGAGGCACAAAAAAACTCTTCTGTTTCATTTTCCTTCATCCATGAAATGGCAGCAAAAGCCAAAGCAACATTGATCAGAACTAATCTGTTACGTTTCCTCATTAATCATGCCTATTTTATTGAATGAACCAGATAGTGAACTAATGTAAGCTAATCAGTTAGCATATCGCTCCAATCATTGAGTAAAAAGTCAATAGATTATTTACTTCTTTTATTCTTGTACTAATATTTATGGATAGATCATTATAGTTAAAAGTAGGAAGAATAGTGTTGATCGCAGAACTACAACTCATTAAGTATTGGATGAAATTAAAAAATAGCAAGTTCGTCTTCAGAACTAGCCCCTTAGTTGGATTGTAGCTGTATATTTTATGTCAAATTTTAAGTTGTAGTCCGATTCGCCTTCTATGAGTCAATATGAGCGTCATTGTGCAAACTGTTTGAAATTTCTCACCTATTTGAAACGTATAAATAATCGTAGTATATACCACAATGTTGGCTCTCGTTATTTCGTGAGAAAACAGTCGTTTCTTTAGCCTAGAATGTTCCGTTAAAGATATGAATGAGGGTGGGAATTTACGTCTTCTTTCCATTCTCACGATACAGTAACATCCACATGCTAATTTTCCATACCTCCACATGGTTCTCTTAAAGGAATGCCTTGCAAAATATTAAATGAATGAAGTGATATATGTCATGCATGAACATGAGTTATACTTTCAGTATTGTTCTGGCGTCTAATTTAAGTATATATGGGATTTCCAGGATTTCCATGGGATTCCGAGTCCCGGCAATCCGCCGATTCTTCCTTGCACAAAAGTCACTTAATTCATAATTATTTTCATAAAATTGGAAAAGGTCGTACTATTCACTATCAATTTATCTTTTTCACACGTCAAGACGCAATCTAAACCCCATATATACTCTATTAGCTGACAATATAGTTAAGAAAATACAATTTCTAAACCAACAAGGGCACACAACAACAGAAAAATTCATTTTATTTCATTCAATTTTGCTTGCGACAGTGTAAATATAAATTCTTTGCGTGCTGCTTTTCGTCTAATGTACTATTCACATATAGTGCCAGTACTGAAAAACTGTTTTCATACTTAACTTGAAAATATTTTTTTAGTTTTTTGGCGCTTCCGGCCCTTACTGAAGCCCATCAGATTTAGATTCTTGGCATTTTCCCGATCAATCCTAACACTTGACGCCTTTCTTCAGGAAACTTTCCAGTGCAGCGGCTAGTCGCTCGTCGGCGCCCCTTCGGGGCGCCACTCGCGGCTAGCCGCTGCCACGTGTAATCTTATTCGCTCAAAAGATAATCCTCTTTACCTTACACCCTATCGAGTTCCAGACTGCTCTTACTTCGAAAAATCTTTAGGTCTATAATACGAGAATTCTCGATGGACAGTTCCGAACCGCTACTTTGTTATGAAATATTCCTTATTTCTTCAACCTAATTGTCTCGATCGAAAGTCAGGGATTAATTAGAATTTCTGACGAAGAGGATGCGGGTGGGGAGTGTGGAGTGTGGGCGTAGGCGTGAGGGTCGAGTATGGCGTGGGTATGGGCAGATGTGGGTGTGGGGGTGAATGTCGATATGGATGGGCGTAGATGTTGAGACCAGTCTTTTCCCAATCCATACCCGCACCTCCACAGTCCACAACCACACCCGACTCATCAACACCCATAACCACACCCATGTCCACACGCACACCACCACCACAAAAAGCCCATACCCGCGCCACAGTATACCCACACCCACATTCACACCCACAGCCATACTGACATCCATACACCCACACCCTCATTGGTCGAATCTCTGAACTCGAAAAAGCCTCATTGGCTGGCTGTTCTGCTCAAAGGAATCTGGGTGGCTGAAAGCGCGAGGTCAAAACCTTAATTGGGTGATTTTCTAGGTTGAGAGAATATAATTGGTCAAATACCGTAGGTCGAAAAACCCTGACTGACTGGTTATCTAACTTGAACAATCTGATCGATCGAATCGCGGAAGTTGGAAAGCTCTGATTGGGTGGCTCTATACCTCGAAAGAATCTGTTTGATCGAAAGCGCGAGGTCGAAAACCCGTGATTGACTGGTTTTCCAGCCCGAAAGAATCCAATTGGTCGAATCCATGAACTCGGAAAGCCCTGATTGGCTGGTTCTCTAGCTCTAAAGAATCTGATTGGTTGAAAGCGTGAGGCCGAAAACTTCTGATTGGCTCGTTGTTTAGCTTGGAAGAATCTAGTTGGTCGAAAGCGCGGGATCGAAAACCCTTAATTGACTGATTTTCCAGCTTGAAAGAATCTGATTGATCAAAAACACGCGGTCGAAAACTCCTGATTGGCCGGTGTTTAGCTTGAAAGAATCTGATTGGTCGAAAGCGCAAGGTCGAAAATCCCCGATTGGCCGGCTTTTTCGTTTACAGAAATCTGATTGCTCGAAAGCGGGAGGTTGAAAATCTCTGATTGGCCGATTTTTTAGCTCGCAGAAATCTCATTGGCCGATAGCGCGAGGTCGAAAATCTCTGATTGGCTGATTTATTAGGTTGAAAAGAGCTGACTGGCCGATAGCGCGAGGTCGAAAACTCCTGACTGGTCGGTTTTTTAGCTTGCAGAAATCTGATTGGTCGAAAGCGCAAGGTCGAAAACCCCCGATTAGTCGATTTTTAGCTGGCAGAAATGTGATTGGTCGAATGCGCAAGGTCGAAAACCCCCGATTAGTCGATTTTTAGCTGGCAGAAATCTGATTGGTCGAATGCGCAAGGTCGAAAACCCCTGATTGGTCAATTTTTAGCTTGCAGAAATCTGATTGGTCGAAAGCGCGAGGTCGAAAATCCCTGATTGACTGATTTATTAGTTTGAAAAAAGCTGATTGGTGGAAAGCACGAGGCCGAAAATTCCTGATTGGCTGATTTATTAGGTTGAAAAAAGCTGATTCGCCGGAAGCGCGAGGCCGAAAACGTTTGATTGGCAGGTTTTTTAGCTTGCAGAAATCTGATTGGTCGAATGCGCAAGGTCGAGAACCCCTGATTGGTCGATTTTTAGCTGGCAGAAATCTGATTGGTCGAAGGCGCGAGGTCGAAAACCCCTGATTGGTCAATTTTTAGCTTGCAGAAATCTGATTGGTCGAAAGCGCAAGGTCGAAAACGCCTGATTGGCTGATTCATTAGGTTGAAAAAAGCTGATTGGCCGAAAGTGCGAGGCCGAAAACCCTTGATTGGCAGGTTTTTTTAGCTTGCATAAATCTGATTGGTCGAAAGCGCGAGGTCGAAAACTCCTGATTGGGCAATTTTTTAGCTTGAAAGAATCTGATTGGTCGAAAGCGTGGGGTCGAATACTTCTGATTGGATAGTTTCGAAGAGTGAAAGTCCGATTTGGTGATCTTATGTTTTTTTGACCTTTGTGTTCTTTTGACCCTGGCACAGACAGAGCCACAAACGCTTTTGAGTTTTTTTCGTATGACCCTCCCTTCAGTCGAGGGAACAACAAGACAAAACAAACTTTATATTATTTAGTTTAAAGACGAGTTCTTTTTTTCGCCGAAATATTTAATTCAAGAAGATTACATTTTATACACTTATTCTGACAAGTTTTATATTAGTATTACTACCAAAGAATGTATCTTTTAAGGTCTAACAGAGTTTCATTGAAAGTCTTGAAGAAAAGACAAGTGTAAACGATAGAACCGTAAGTTCATGATATAGTAACAACATTGATCAGTTCATCTTTTGCTGGTAGCCATATTCTCAAAACAATTCAATTGATTTTAACATTAAAAGTGAGGGTATAGAAACTTGGTTAAAAGATTTTTTTATACCAGTATAAATTCATTTCGATGTACTAAGAAAAATATCTCACAAGATAGAGACTAACTCAAACATCTGTCAACAATAGGATTATTCAGTTTTCAAAGAATATAGAGAGGTGTCACATATCCCAGAAATCAGAAATGCAGAAGACGCTAAGAAAGATGCAAGATATGCATTTCCATCTTTCGTCATCTCTTGATAAGGAATTTTTTGCTTTGTCTAGTATCTTTTCATGCTCAGAGAAACATCCTGTATACATTCTTCCACTCTCACCCTTTGCAGCTCCTACATCCTTGATTTCCTGAATATGTGACATTGCTGAAAAGTCATTACCTGTATTGATCGTGTGAAGTACTGACAGATTTAATTCAACGACCAAACGATAATTAGATTATTTTTATTTATCATTAAGTATATTGACTAACACGAACAACAAGAATATTGACCATAGACTTTTTGTTCTATGTTATCCTTTTTCTTTATTTTAATTGTTATTAATGTCTTATCATATAATGTGGACATAATGAAATAGACCTATTCAACTGATAACATAAGAACAATTAACGAAAAAAAGACAGAATTTGTAAGACAACAGCATAATCTTCTTTTAATAATAATTTAGTCAATAAAAAGCAAAAATACATTTATACTTTTTATTACCAATATCATTGTTGTAATAGAAAAAAGAAGCAAATCTGTTTTTCCAACAAGTCTAAAGTAATCATTTTTACTCTATACATAGCACAATATATATTTTTTTTACAGATGGACAATATGTTCAAACAATGCCTCCACTAGATGCATGTACATCATCATCGGTTTCTCTTCGTTGTCCAAATAATTATGTTGTTGTTGTTTCACGTGCCTTTTATGGTGTTGCACAAATACAAGGTTTATGCAGTTATTCACCAAGTGATTGTATTGCTGATTCGACGAGTACAGTAGCATGTAACAGTGATTCAATTCAATGTAATCTATATGTGACAAAAAAAAAGTTACCTCAATGTAATGATCAATTTAGTAGTTATGTTCATATTGAATATGATTGTGTACCAATATCAATGGATGATTCAACAAAAGAATATAATGTATGTCAACAAAATAGTACAGAAATAACAAGTGATCAAGGTATCATAAGGAGCCCTGGTTATCCTACACAATTTCCAATAACAACATCCGAATGTCTCTGTTCTATACGTGTACCACACGATAAAACTATTCGTTTATGGTTAAGTGATCTATATATTAGTTCACTAAGTATAAATTGTGTTAGTGATCATGTAACTGTTGTTGATAGTGTTCAAACATATCGAAATTGTGGTACTAAACGATATGCTTATCCATATTTGTGTTCATCAACAATTCTTATTCAATATTCAGTTCAAATACAATCTTCAATCTATCGAGGAATGAGAATGTATTTTGAAATAGTCGATCGACCGACAAATGATAATTGTTCAAATTCAAATGAAACAATAACACCTGCACTGGCTATCAAACATAAGCTCCTGATACCTTAATTTGTTCTCTCTAAGTTTTAGATATTTAATGATTTTCTGTTCGTATGCTTTTCGAGATTCAATAAACAAGCAGTGTTCATTAATTGATTCGCCCGTGGGTGTGGGTGTGTGGGTGTGGGTTTGGGTGTAGTGTGTGGATAAAGAGAAGACACACTCACACTCACACCCACACCCACACACCCACACCCTAATTATAAAATCTAGTGGAAAGCGAAAGAAGATCTCAGAAAATGCATTCCTATCTTTACTTCTTCTACACCTGCTTTCAGTACATGAAGCTAGGGGGAAACTAATACTAAAAGAAGCAATTCGAAGCTACAGCAGAAGACATCTTGAAGATCATTCTCATATATATGAACGTATCTTTTTTTCAATTGTTGACGATGCTTGTTCAACTCTATTCTGGCCTTATGACTGAAGGAAATTTTATAATACACGTTTTTTTTGCTGAGAAGATATTTCAACGTATTTCTCAGACGTTCTAAAAATGTTTCTAAAACTATTGTAACTAAAACCCAGATCAGCACAGTTCGATTCTGATTGATTGAAATAGATAACTGTGAGTTACATATCTTTTATATATTTTATGACGCAGTCGCTTTTAATTGTTGCATATTTATTATGCCAAAGCTTAGTATAAATATTGATTTTTTTTGTGATATCTGATGCATTAAAGAAGTCAATACTCACTAACATGTATGAAAAAGAAAGAGAAAAATATTTCTCATGTCATATTTTTATCATATAATTAGGCATAAAAATCTCAACATTTCTACAATTCAGACACTATCATGTCTCAAAATCCCCTCTCCCTCCCCGTCATCACTTGTCACTTTTTCGGTAACCCCATCCCCTCTCCCCCTGATGACGTAATATATGAACAGCCCCTAAGTTCAGATATATCTGTTTGATTAGCTACATGGTTGGTAATTGAGGACATCTTTCGTTAACTAATGCCATACGACTCTTATCGATTACTCATATTTAGATAAGAACAGAAAAAAACAACAAACAGGATTTCTTTTTATCAAAAATGGCGACGACCTCCGTCGAAGATACTCCTTGGAAGATAAATATTGTCAATGAAAATTATCTAGTCGATTTATTACCATTATGACAAGGCTATTGTGAATTTTATTATCAAACTGAAGAAATTCCTCGAACGAGTAATGAGCTACTTTTATCCGTATCTCGAGCATTAATTGCAAGTCCAAAACAAGAAGGAATACAATTACTTGTTCGTCATGTTCAAGATGGAAAAGCTGTTGGTTTTGCTACACTTTTCTGGTCTTGATCGACATTAAAAGGTGATCGTCTAGTTATAACGGAAGATCTTTATGTTGATCAATCATATCGAGGTCAAGATATTGCTGATCTTCTGATTGGTGAATGTGCACGATATACACGAGAACATGGTGCATTATGTTTAACATGGCAAACGTCGGTGAAAAATCATCGTGCACAAGCTGTTTATGATCGATGTGGTGCAATGAAAAATGATCGGTCGTTAAATTATACACTTCCATTATGAATGATGTTTATTTTTTTTTTGATGATTTTTTCTAATCCTTGAAATTGATTCTAGATAATAATGAAGAATTTGATTGAAGATTTGATTTTATTCTTTCTTCTTACGCTCATACTTTTCTCACCTTTTGTGACATTGTTCACATTTATTCTCTTATCCTATTTCTGGTCTTTACCAATGACATTACTCTTTGGTTTGATTTATGGTAGTTGGATGTATATTGATCGATATACCGATGTTCGAGGAGGACGATGGTCGAATTGTTTACGTCGATTATCTATTTGGTCAATAGTTGCTAATTATTTTCCATTAGAATTAATCAAAACTGAAGATCTTGATCCAAATCGAAATTATATCTTTGGTTATCATCCACATGGTTTATTAACTGTCGGTGCTGGGGTCAATTTCCTAACAGAAGCAACACATTTTTCAACTCTATTTCCTGGTATTCGTCCTCATTTAATGATTATTCGTTTCAATTTTCTCATTCCATTTGCACGTGAATTACTGCTTAACTTGGGTAATGATAACATTATAAATCCATCATTCAAGGTTTTGTTATTCTAGGTGCATGTCGTGTCTCACGAGAGGGTTGTCAATATTTCTTAAATGGTTCATCTGCTCAAGGTAATGCTGTTGTTATTGTGTGTGGTGGTATGCGAGAATTGTATTTAACAGAATATCAAACGATGATATTCTATTTAAAAAAGAGAAAAGGTTTTATACGATTAGCATTAGAAAATGGGTTAGTGAATATGTAATTAGAATGAATAGAAAAGAAGAAGTTTTGTTTATTAGTGCATCATTAGTACCGGTTATAACATTTGGAGAAAATGAACATTATCGACGATATAAGAATTGGATTTCAAATCGATGGATTTGGGGTCGATCAATCATTGGTATTCTGCCTCTTCGTCATTCTGTAACGACCGTTGGTAAGATAAGACTTTCTTTCTCATTAGATTCGATAAAAACAAAGAATTTTAGTTGGTAAACCGATTCATGTCAATCAAATCATTGATCCATCTCAAACAGATATCGATCAACTTCATTATCAATATCTTCAAGCAATTGAACAGGTGTATGATATAAACAAAGCAAACTATGGTCTTGAACATGTGAAATTAAAGATCATTTAGATAACATTTGGACAATGAAGCTAATTTCTCTTGTTAGTCTTAAAGATCTACATCAATCAATCAAACATTGAGTAACTGACATGCGAGAAGGAGAACATCTATTAAGCTCATATGTCGATGACATAAGGTATATTTGATTGAGTTTTTTTCTTCGGTTGATTATCTCTAGAAGATAATTTGACCTGAATAGATATAGAGTTGACATGATCATTCAGGGTTTTGACAGAAGAAAAGATTAACACATCTAACAGCGAGTATGTTTGTTTGTTTTATCCTTCTTCTTTCTCATCCATTACATCATACAGAACTCTTTCGATAATGCTTCAACGCACAGAAATTTTTTTTCCTTTTGATCATGACCGGAAGTAATAAAGATATATCCACACACCTTTCATATATATATATATATATTATTTCATTAACTGTAAATAAACTTTGACATTTCAATAGACACACACACGTGAATTGATTAAAGAGAAAAAAAGAGGACCTCAATTTTATTCAGACATCTGTTATTGTACCACTATCAGCAATAGATCGTGTTGGACTTATTTTTAAATTATCATAAGCATCATCAGCTGGAAATGGTTGACGTTTATTAGTTTGATTTCGTTTAATGAATTGTAAACGTTTATAAATCATCAATGAAATAAGCATAAATATAATCAGAACAAATGCAAAGATAATTAAAATAACGATTGTTCGCATAATATCACTTAATAATGAACGTCGTTCTTGAATAATTATTGTTTTTCCACGATCATGAAAATATTTTTTAAATAAATATTCTTTCCATTCATCTTCATTATCCGTTAGAAATGAATCATTAAATAGATCTGATGGGGATTCAATATTAACTTTAGCAGAAAAAAGAACAATATTTTCATTCGATTCTTCTTTTTGTTGGAGGTTCATATAAAATACAATCATAATCAATAATAAAATATTCAGATTGATTATGATTTTTCGTTAACCATGAACATTGTGATGAGTCCATATGAATACATTGAATAGAAATTGATCATCTTCGATAATTATAATACAAAGAAGATAATGTTTATTTAATCGTCTTTGACATGAACTTAGTGCACAACTATTATCCATATAGAATATAACTAAACGTAATTTAATAACAAAATTTAATGGACATGAGAGTAGACGAGTTGTATTCGTTGTCGTCATCTTCTCTGTTGAACAACATGTTTTTAATTGATAACTCCATATTGGAAGAATATGAATAAAAAGAATAAGGAAGAAATAATTCGAATATATTATTATTAATACTGAACTAGGGGTGTGGGTGTGTGGGTGGGTGAGTAAAAGTTACCACAATATAAATTTTTGTATTTCAGTTTATACTGATAAATATTATCAAGTGGCAAATATCTGTTCGAATGATTTAAATATTGAATTCAAATCAAAAACGAGATATTAATTCCAAATTCGAATGAAATTTCGACGAACATCTAAAAGGGTGTGTAAAAGTTGCCACAATACAAATTTTTGTATTTCAATTTATACTGACAAATATTATCAAGTGGCAAATATCTGTACTAAAATTGATTCGAAATTTGAATAGAAAAATCGAATCAAAAACAAGATACTAATTCGAATTCCAAAATGAAATTCGTAAACCCAACGGAAGGGTGTGTAACAGTTACCAGAATAGAAATCTGATTATTGAAAGTATTTGAAAAAAATTGTAGTCCGTGGTAGTAGCGTGGCATTGTACTTTGAGAAGGACTTTGGCGAAATCGTAAGTGTTTGTTAAATTTGTTTGTTCTTTGGTTGTTGATTGAGAAGTCAGCGTCAGTGTAGCATTTGTTGAAGTTGATAGTGGACATTTAACTTGTTTTATTTGTGTGAATGTTAATCTGGTATGTATGATTGATTTTGTGAAGAATATGAGAACATTTAATTGTGAGGGATAGTGTGTTGGATTTTCGGTGTATTAGTGATGTCGTTGGAAATATACTGATGGGTTAGTCTGTTAGATCAGTTGTTTAGGAAACAAGATAATTTTTGGAGATTTCTCAGAGCTTGTATCTTATAGTTGCTTGTAGTTTTTGTGTCGTGGAATGATTGTGTTTTGGAATGAATCGGTTTTTATACGTCTATTGAGAAGTTTTGTACAATATTGTGTTCGACGGTCAATTTTTGTGGGAAGGTGAAATATTTGGTTTGGAATATGTAAAATCCTCTTGGAAGTGACTGGTAATTTTATTTGGTAGTGGTTTTCTTTTATTTGAGTTCCACTGATAATGTTGGTTTATGCTGGATAGTGTTTCGTACGTGGTATTGTTGCCGTTGTGATGGCTGAGTAAGAGCGAGTGGAGTCATGTTTTTGTAGTATCGATTCATATTTTGTTTGAGTCAAGTGCTTGTCTCAAAAGCCTAGATAGATGCGAATAGGTCGTCGGTTGATTTTTCTTGTATTTGGTGGTGATGTGCTTTGATTTAGGACGAGAATGTCATGCGTTTGTTCCGTTTAGCATGTAAACTATTAAATGTCCATCGAAGATTATACTTATCTAGAATGGAACAATATATGAATATGATATTAGAGGAAGTGCAGAATCATGTTTTACTAATGTTAGATTAAGTATTTCACACATATATTACAAACATTAAAGATTAACTATTATCTACGAGGTAAATAAAGTTGCTTATATTGATTAAATGTTATTTTATAATAGTGACCATTGTAGTTTTAAAATGTCACTGAGTTGATGTCGTGGTTGACATTGATGAACGATTCAAATTAGCACACCAATGTAGATTATACGGACGACCGTAACGTTTTTCAGCATCACCACCAAGTGGACAAATCATATTCAATTTAGTTTCACCATGAATAATGAATAATGTTTCGATGATGTATCGTAGTATCATTGAACAATCATCTGGTACTAAATCAATATGAAAGAAAAACAGGTATAAATGATAATGATGATGATGATGATGTGGTTGATAAAGATAGATTTACTTACAAACGGCAATAATTGCTATGTTATACAAATTCAATTTGATACAAGGCCGGTAATGAATGGAAGAAGTAACAAATCGTTCGAAAAATAGACGCTGTTGTTTTAGCTGTCGAAATGAGAAGGCATAGGGAGTTGGTGGTAATGGTACATTATCTAGATAATTAGCCACCCTACGATTGTTTACGGCAGTAGTTGCTATCAGAGCATCCAGATTGGGATCTGTAGTAGAAGTTCCTGGACGATTAGCAGCATTTTCTGCTACTGCTTCATCCCAAGGTAGAGGAATAAAACACCAATACATAGGATTGCAATCAAGAAATGAACGAAGTGCTGCTGGACATCGAGCTGAATGTTGATAGAGACGCATCTAATTTGCCATTTGTTTTCTACAATAATGGAAAACAAAATAGGGAATATGTAGTGTAATCGAAAGAATGATCGAATGTCTTTTATTACTCTCTCTCTCATTAGGATCGATTTGTGATCCTCGAAATAGAGGACTATCAGTTAATTTTTCATGTATAATTCTGTTGCCATGTTCTCGATGATCTGTATATCATAAGAAAAAGAAGAAGAGAAATAAAGGCATGCTCATGATTATCGTAAGAAAATTTATATTTACAAGCCATAGCATGAGCCAATGTTTTTGCTGTTGAATCAATATAATCATAATGACCACATGGACATGTCATGGCATAGATCACATTCGATGTCGTACATGTCCAAAATTATAATGATAATCAATCAATGCCGGGGAGACAGA
>CAJNOL010005065.1:0-12820 GCA_905250125.1 Rotaria sordida
TAACTTTTCTTCATAGACATATAGTTAGTGCGAACTCGAACGTTTGAATTCGATCTTGAATGCAATCATTTTAAGTTAATTAATAAAAAGACATCGAAGTAAGCCAAATGAAGAAATTTCATGATTGGCTATGGTAAATCTACATACAGAAAAATAAAGTTGTTAGTGTAAAATGTGAAACACAATGTAGCTATTCTTGGTAATCACCGGAAAATTTTTTTATTCTATTTATTTTGCAGTACACTTCTAAACCATCCTTTTACTTATTCCTCCATAACCGAAATCAGAAAGGAGTTCATATAATATAATAAGACGTTATTGATGTATACCCTTGGATCATATATCAACAACATCTTACAGAATTAGTGACGGGATCACTCGTATTTCACAAGATGATCCAAAAAAAGCTTGTTACCGCAGCTTCTACGGGACTAAAATGTGGAACTCACATATGCTCTCTAGCCTCATTAAACTAATACAAAGTATGTAAAGTGAGAAACCTCTTGTAGACTATAGTTGTTTTGTACCAGAGTAAGAACCTCTCTAACTTCTACATTTTTTATTTTTTCTACGGACGCCCTATTTTTTGTTTGCATTGTTGGTATTATTTGTTCATTATTTTTAATATTGTTAAATTTATTTTTCTTAATTTAATATTCTTATTATTATAATCATTGAATTAATTAGTAAATAAGTCTGTTTTACATATCGATGACCATCTAAAACAGATCTTACGCACTATTATATATTAATCAAATCATAAACAATAATATTCATTATTTTTCAAAATTATATTAGGTTGGCAAGAAAGTTTTGCGTCTATTTTTATTATCAATAATAAAAATAGACGCAAAACTTTCTTGTCAACCCAATATTAAAAAAAAAACAAAATATACCACAAGATGCAGCGTGAAAACTCTACAATTTACAGGAGATCACTTTTTTTATATAGAGTAGGCAAGAAAGTTTTGTGTTGCTTTTTATTATCTTAATAATAAAAAGCAACACAAAACTTTTCTGCCACTTTAATAACTGATAATAAAAAAAGACGCAAAACTTTTCAATAACTTGAGCAATTTTTCAAAAAAACAACTCTAGAAAGTCTGACATCATAGTAACCAGTTTCATAGTCGTTGAATATTCTAGCTTATATGAAATATGTGAGTTCCACAAAAGTGAAGGAATATGAACATTCTGAAAAAAGAAAGTCAACTATGTTCACAAATATTCAAATCTGAACTTGAGTATACTTTCGTGATTGTCCATGTATCTCAAAAAAATGCTTAAACAAGCACCTAAATACTCAATAGTGTCCAAATGTGGCGAGAATAATATCACTTTCGACAAGGAAGAAAAAAGCAAAAATTTCGTACTTCAGTGAAACTTGAAGTACAATGAAGTAGTTGGGCTTTATTGTCAGACAGACTTATATAAAATGAACTCAAACTAATATACTAGTGGCATACGTTGATAGTAGACTTGAAATAGCTAAGATGTTCTAGAGAATATTTTTGATGTACTCTTGAAGAACGAAAATCTTGCTTTTTCCCGCTTGACCCTTAGACATGCATTTTCATCTCTCCTTTCATGTGTTTATCTCTTTTATTCTACCTGAGATAGTTACACTCCAGAGATATGAAATAACTCAATAAACATCATTGCTGAGAAAGAGAGAGCAGTAAAACAATTCTCATTAATAATTGCCAATTTTTCATCCATTTATTCTTATGTAGACGTACCATAGCCATAGCTCAGTTAGCATAGTTGAAGACTGGATCTAGACAAATTTTACTTACATTGAATAGACCAAACATGGAATCGGTTTGGTTCCAAAAAAATACAAACCGATCCCATATTTGGAATAGTCATCTAAATTTTCGTGTATGATTGGATGGATCTTTGTACTTTTTAATAGTTGAGTTGAATTGATTGCCATTTTATGATTGAATAGAAATAAAAATAATGGAAAAAAAAGCAGTATATTTCCTACAATATTGAAAAAAATGTTTTTCCATACAAGTTCACCTATAATTTCAAGTAGCATATACAAAAAATTTTCATAGAGATTATTCATACCAGCATGAAAGATTTTACTATATTACTTTTTGAATTTCATTTTTTATTATGATCTTTATTTTTTGATTTACAACTTAAAATCAATAAGAAATTAAAATTATCATCATTTTGAAAAGTTTATAATTGTAAACCAAAGTTGAACCTTTGTGGAAAAACATTTTTTCTAATCTTATTCTTTTTTCTTAGGGTGTGGGTGTGAGTGTTTTCTTAATCAAGATTTTATATTCTTTCATAAATTTCTAAAAAAATAGATACAAATTTAAAAAAAAAATTGATAAAAAAAATCTTTTTTAAACTCGAACTTGGAATCTATAGTCATGACTGAATCCTCTAAAAGTTAAATTTTTCTTTTTAATCATTGAATGTGATTTTATTTTTCTGATAATAGACGAAAATACTTCAGGAGAATTTCATCTCATCAATGAATTACTAGTTTTATGAACAAAAAAAAAGAATGTTATAATTTTCAATTTTCATTAATAGTCATGTCCTACCGGTTCTTTTCATGTAAAGATACTTATGAATTCATAATTATTTTTTGATTAATTTACTTAACGACTAACAAATTATTTTCCATAATCAAGATTGTATAAATATTTATTTGTAATCTTTTTTTTTGCTGTAACACCAAACAGTTTTTTATTATTATCAATAAACTAATGAAACCGTTAACAACGTGTTATTCAATTATGAAAGGTACTCCAATTGTTTGGTAACAAAATAAAGCGATTTGTGAAGTAGTCAGATCGATTTTTTTCTCAAATAATTGATATTCACGTTTGAATAATAAATACATGATTCATACACGGAAGGATATCTCGTATAAATTTTCTTATACGCGAAGACATTTCCAACTGAAAACTATATCAATTGACTATCCATCTTATAATCTTTTTCTAGTATAAATTTCACAGCTGTTTTCTATCCGTTTATTCATATTAACTATATTATCATATTTACACCAGCCTATTGTACCTTTTGTTAAACCACAATAAACTACTAGAGGGTGTGAACTATACTTTGACGTCGGAACCACTGACTACGATATATCTTTCCTGGAATCTTTAGAATTGCTAGCAAAAAAGTAACTAAAGAATATGCGATAACAATTCAAGAAGATGAACCTAATTCTCATATAATCAGTTTTGTTTTTGTTTAATACAATATTTCTATTCCAATGGTCAATGTGCAATTCTTTTCAACATACTTTATTATTCGTTCATGCTTCTGTGACGTAAGTGGAAACGCATCTGGCTTCGAACCAAAGGATAGATGGTTTGAATCCATTCAGAAGCTGTTCTAATTTTTTTCTCAAATTGACAAAATATTATTAAATATCTTTTTCAGAGAATAAACTTGCCTCTGCTCCGATCATCATATACGTGCATTCATATTTAGTCCATCGAGTCTTTCTACATCATTTGTTTTGATTGACGAAAATCAATAACTTTTGAAATGAAAAAGCATTCAGTTAAACATCACATCAACAATAGCAGAATATGATTTTTGTGCAGATAAAAATTTATGTTCAAGATGTGAAGGATGATGAGTGGAATCACTATGAGTGTTTGTTCGCTTTTCGAGATATATAATAGTGCGTGACGACCAACTGTAGATATTATGTTTATGTACAGTTAAGGCCCTCTTAAAAAAGTCACTTTTCATCAGAATGATGAAAATTAAGATTAATGCAAGGAAAGATAGTTCATGATCTGATCTCTCATAAATGACAAAAATTTTTACTCGACACTTCGTTTTTTACAAAAATTTTTGAAGATTTCCGTCTCATTCCTTATTCAAAAAAAAGCTGTTTTTGAAAAAAAACTAAAAATCTTTTTCGGTTTACAGGTTTTTGATCGTATCTCCAAGAATTCTTGAAGAAGCTTCATTGTAGTCAATCACTCTTTTTTGTTTGAAAGTTCATGTTTAGGGTTAGCTCCTCTCGTGGACCTTTTTTTTCAAAAAATAAACTTTTCTATTATCAAATAAGAAAGCACCTCTAGAGAAACAACGCCTTGAGGATGAGGGAGGCTTTAAATAAATGCTTTGAATAATAATGATATTAAACTGAGAAAAATGGAATACAAAAAAAGAAAAATAACTAGTGAATAGCAACAAGGTAAATAGAAGAAGAGCCTCGGCAGAAAAAAAGAAAAATATTTCTGTTTGAAATGCAGAAATACAACAATCATTATACTTGAAATAGATCAAAATGAAATACATTCTTTATGTTTATTTATGCATCATGTTCATTGAAATCAGCGACCATATTGATAATTGTTTATGACAACCAATGACTGATTACACAAATTTATTCCAATGTTTTAACACAACTGACAACGATTATTCAACTCAAAAAAACCATAGCGCTTCTCTCTCATTATGCTGAGACAAACATGACAACTACGCAAAATGAAGGTGAATAAATAATTTAAAAAAAAAGAAACTAACACAGTTTTGTCAAAGTGTTTATACAAGCATAGCTATTTCTTTGTTTGAATTGTATATGTTGTTCTGATCAGCAATTTCTATGTTTGTTATTTGTTAACAAGTTTTTCGATTTCTATTTTTCAAACAGTACTCAGTGTCAACAACAGTTGAGATGCCGATATCTTCTTCACTTCGTTTTTGGCTTTATTTTCCTTTTCTAATACCATCAATAATTTGTTCTATCTTCATTCTCTATCATCTTCTCTTTGATCGAGTTCTTCGTCGTAGTCTCAATAATCATATCATTGTTGTGATTCTCTTTATTGGTCTTTTCTATCAATTGACTGATGTAATTTGGCTCGTTTATTATTATTATAATCATATTGCTTTAATTTCGACACCTGGTTTTTGTCTCATTTGGGTCTATATTGATGTTGCTGGATTTGTTACAATATTGATTTTAGTTGCTTGGGCTCAGGGTTGCCACCTTTTAAAGTTCGAAAAGCAGAAAATAGCCTACAAAAAGCAGAAAATGGCAGAAGTTTTACTGTCAAAAAGCAGAAAAAAAAGCAGAAAGTGTGTTTCTGCTGCGAAACAATCCTTTAAGCTTTGACTTAATGAAATCACAAAGAATTTCACACCAACTCCCAGTCTTGATTATACAAAATCAAGAAAAAACCTAGTTAAACACGAAAATAGAATTATTGGATTCGTTTTCTTTTGAATGTGCATTTTACATCTGATTTAATAACTTTAAAAAAATCTTCGTTGCACAATATATGTTTATACAGCACTCACAAAAAGTTTTAGGACACTCAAAAAAAGTTCTCCAATATTTTATGTTTAAGTTGAATCTGAAAATAAGCATAAGTTTGGCACTATTATTAAGCAAAGTTTCATATCTTATTGAACAAATGAATCTTCGCAATTTGAGACCAAGAGAAAAGTATCAAACATAAAATATTCAACGGCTAAAAGTTCTGTAGTAAATCTCGTTCTTTTCATCTATTGACTTTCCTTCACTTTCAAATACTATCAGTGGAAAGAGATTGAAAAGCTGACTACAGTAGATATGTATTCGTTTAACATATTATAGTAGTCAGATGTTTTTCGTAACGAGGTTTTTCGCTACAAAAATGCTAAAAAAGTACCGTGAAAGAGGATAAATCATGTCGTAATTTTGCTTGTTTTGAAGAGCAGAATCAATTCGACAAAATAACTCATTTATTGGGCTCTCAAATATCAAAGAAATGCATTGGATGATAGAGAAAAACAAAAGTCTATCCTACTGCTTTTTTTCACGTAAAAATAGCTAAAATATTTTAAAATTTTAGATTTCTATTTTGTCTAGATTGTGGTACATTGTTTAATGTAACACAAAGTCCAAAAATGTACAGTTTTGATATATTTATCTTGCTCTTCAACACAAGCAGAAAAGATATAATTTCTCCTATTTCACAGTAGTTTTTTAACAGTTTCTTTTAGATCGCTAGCATTTTTACAGCGGAAAACCTGGTTAAGAAAAACATCTGCCTACTATAATTTACAATATGAAAACATCTATGATAGTCAGTCTTTCAAGCTTTTCCCATTGACACTGTCTGGAATCGAAGAAAAGTTAATGGGTAAATAAAAAGATACTTGTTCGAGAACTTTCTGTCGTTGGATACTTTATTTTTGATACTATTTTTGTGGCATCAAATAGCAATGATTCGTTTGTTCAATAAAATATAGCATGTTGCTCAAGAATAATCCCAAACATATTCTTTACTTTCACAGTCAACTTAAACTTAAAGTATTTAGAAACTGTTGTCGATTGTCTCAGAACTATTTGGTAGGGTTGTAGATCAGCAGTTTTTTACAGTCAGCGAAAAATAAGAATTTTTCTTCACATTCTGAAAAACTGATGTAGTATAATATAAAAAATGCTAGTTAAAAATATAATAGACAAGATATGCGAAAAAGCAGAAAGAAGCAGAAAGGACAGAATAAAAGCAGAAAAATCTTCAAAAAGCAGAATTTTTCTGCTAAAAGCAGAAGAGGTGGCAACCCTGCTTGGGCTTCAATCGAACGACATATTCTTATTTTTCATGACAATTGGCTATTAACAAGTAGAAAGCGTATCTACTTTCATTATATTCCTTTGATTATATTCACTTTATATCCTCTTGGATTTTATGCCTATATCTTTTTTATTATATCTTGTTCAGATCCATTAGATTACAATATAATACGATGTGGTTATTCATACTGTGCTGTATACATTCCAACAATCAGTATATTTGATAGCATAGTAAATAATGTAATGCCTACATTTATTATTGCCATCTTTAGTATTCTTCTTCTTGTACGTGTCATATGGCAAAAATTTCGTTTACATCAACCAATACAGTGGCGCAATTATCGAAAAATGGCAGTTCAACTATTGTCAATTTCAAGCATTTATTTATTCGTTTATTTTCCAGTGATGATTTTATATGTATTATATGCATCTGGCATACCATAAAATTACAATGCTCTGGATTACTACGGTTCTAACCTTTATTTTATGCCTCATATTATAATGTGCATTCCTTTCGTAAATATCATCTCATTGCCAGAGTTACGAGCAAAATTTAAAATCTGCATTTTATTCCGAAGAAGACAAATAAATATTATTGCTCCTAGTCACACTGCAGGACGTCGTCTGATAACATGTCATGTAGTTACAGTACTACCAAATGTGCAGTAATATTTTTTTTATGAATCATCATTGGAATAAAAAACAATGTTTGAACTATGCGAGATTACTGCATACACTAAACCTACTGATTTCTTTTGAAGTATTGTCTTCTAATTTTACAAAAGGAACATAATTGATTATATTTCAAAATTCTTCAGATATTGCCTTTAGACAGAATCGCCGAACAATGAAGTACATGACTGATATGTTGCAATTATTTGATCCTCGGACGGTATTCTCATTTTATTACACAAACGGTATTTTGTGGGTCTAGTGGGAGCCACATGTAAATGAGTTATGAGAACTTGATTTTTTTGTCTATTTTGCGCTAGATATGATGAATTAAAGCCTATATCATGGCTGTTATCAAAGTGCGGTTACCTTAGTATGATTGTGATGTATGAAAAGGACCGCATTTTTAAAAAGTTTTTGAGGAAGGATTATGATAAAACTACGGCTTTAAAAAGTTATCGAATGAACAATGTATATGACTATAGTATGGATAGTGAAGGGTGTGGGTGACATGAAAACGTAGACTCACACCCACACCCTTTTCAACGGAAGAAACTCGGGTAAGGTTTCCGTGACCATAGCCCAAGTCAGTGGCAGAGCCCGAAAACGAACCGAATCGAACCCGAACTGAGTTTGTGAAACTCGAGTCGAACCGAACCTAAGTAAAAGTAATCGTTCCCACTATACAATATATTTTGCTTAGGGTGTACTGAACTGGCGATGATTGAAATGAGTTTTTATTCATTGTGCTATACAGCATAATAGTTCTTAGCATAGCGGGATTGCTATTTTGCTTGTTATCATTAGGATTCGTTGTTTATCGCGGCGATCAGCCAATCGGTCGCAAGCTAGTGCATAACGCACAATTATTTTTCTTTCTTTGTCATTGCTATTCAATGCGATGAATAGCCGTCAACGAATTATCTTGCGACGCATTGTCTATGCGGCGAATTATCCGTGACGAAATGTCCTGCGATCATTTAATCTGACATCATTTTCATTTAGTTTGTGCTTTGTATTTCGTGTACGTGCACGTTTCTTCATCTATTATATTTTGCTTACATCTGAAATGGCATTATCAGATTCTTCTACTTCTGAGTCGTCAATCCAAATTTCATCATCGTGAGCTACGTCTGACTCATCTTATTCGAATCCGAACGCGAATCGAACCGAACCTGAACCCGAAAACTCAGGTTCGTTTCGAGCTCTAGTCGGTGGCAGAAATATCTCGACCAAAATATAACAAAATCCGTCAGATAAAGATAAAAAAACACACGATGCATTATTGGTAGTGTCGGAATAACGAATTATAGGTAAATAAACTCCCGAGGCAATAGAGGGCAGATGTAATATGAATAAAAAACATCTGTATAACACCAAAGATGTTTAGCATCCAAGCGGACCCACATTTCAGTTTTTTATTGGTAAGACTTTTGTACGAAATTTGATATGGCACTTGTGCATTGTTAGAAGACTAACGATTAGCGAAGAGATGGTTCCGAAAAGGATAGATCTTTAAGTAGAAAAAAACGAAAAATAGTGTTGTGGATCTCGTCGGACCCACAAAAACCGTAGAAGGGTTAATCATATACTCTCCCACGGCGATTCCACAAGAACTATTGATGGAATAACTGCAGAAATAGAGCACTGGTCTCTCCAATACACCAATAGTATGGACAGACCAACAAGGCACGCTGCTAATGATCAATGATGGAAAGGAATTCTGCATGACAAGATAGGCTTGTTTCCGGGCAATTTTGTACAAGAATTATAGTTGTAGGTGTGAATGTAGTTCATTTTTCCAGTTACACACACATCTACACCCTTACCATTGTAGCTGTTGTGTATGTTTGATGGTATCTGATCATTTCGTTTTTTTCTTCAAATTATAATCAAATAAAACAATAAGATATGAGAGAAAAAGTCGAACTTTGTTAATGCAGGATAGAGTATTGTAGATGATCGGAGTTTTGCATTTTCAGAGGCACTTGTGAAATTAACAATAGCATGTTATTGACAGTTGTGACAATTTTGTTCGTAATTCAGAAAGATTTCTACTGGAAAATATATACATAATCGCTTCTATTCTGATGTATATTTTTTTCAAAACAAAAAAAGCAATAAAAAATACTCCTATAGAGGATGTGGGTGTATGGGGAGAAGACCTGCATGCACACATACACCTCACACACTCATACTCCCACATCATCGTTATATTTGTATTAGTCGAGTACCACTTCTTCTGCAAAATGGAACGAGTCGCAACTTTCTATTTTTTTCTGTTCTCAAGTTATTGTATAAATGCACGTGTCCATTATTTTGTTGGACGAAGAGTACACGTTTTTATTATTTGATCTTCTGAGTCGTTTTAGTTTACTCTCCTCGTAATCTTGGAACCATCCTACAACGTTCAAAAGCACGTATTATACATTTGCCAGAAAGTAAGTAGATCCAAGTGAGAAGATCAATGAATGTGTATATACGGTTTAGTTTTGAGTTTTTCTAAGAAATAATTATTATTAGTTTCAAATATTCATATATTTTTCGATATTAATCACTTAGAAAGCATCAAAAAAAATATTGTCCTCATTCAAAATATATCTTCAGAACTTTTTTCTCATTCATTTATTTTAATTGTAACTGATCTAACTCAAATCATAATATGTTGTTTGCTCTGATATTTAAAAAAGTTTTCGTATGGATTTCGGAGATGCAATTAATGGGAATGATTTTTAAAAATGGGTCATTTTTAATAAATGTTCATTATGAATATTCCCTTTTTACTATAAATATCATATAAAGTATTTGCGAATAATTAGATTTTGTGATAAAAAATGCATGATTGCAAAGTGTGGGTGTGGGTGCCTTACTATGCATTGTATTCAATGGATAAGACAAAAAGTGAATAGCATAATGACCCAAGTGCTAAGAATATTGCTTCGATTAAAATATAAGGGTGTGGGTGTGGGTGGGTATATAGTTTATCTAAACCAACCACATTCTACACGCACACCCGTCCACATCTACACTCACACCCACCCACACCCCTATTTTACTTATTCCGATAGTTGTCAGAGATTTTAATGAAGCAACAGAATAAAAAGAATAACGCTTTTCTTTTCTTTTTTCAGTTGGTCATTCCGAGTATTGCTCGTCAGTTTTCTCAGAAAAAATAAAATGGTTAGTTTTGTTTGATTTTTCTCATTTCTCTTTGAGTTATTCTGAACATCATCACGCGTTTTATAAAAAGAATAATCGAATAACTTGGTTTTGTGTTTTTTTCTTCTAATAGCCATGCTTGTATTTCGTGGTTTTGTTCTGATAGAAATGGAAAGGGCAGGTTTGTTTTCCTTGTCTTGGTTTAATTATCCTACTAATTCTTGCACATTTTATAATAAAAATTTAATTCTGATAGAGAAACAAACCTACATATTTTCTTTTTTTCATTATTGTGCACAGATAGTTGTATTTTTTATGATTCTTTGAAATCATTTTGAAATAAAAACAACGGAGTTAGAGAAAACTAATGATCGTTCTATTACGAGGAACGCTAAATCTAGGTCCTTGCATCCAAGACCAACACCTTATTTTAATGCAGATCTTTTTATCTAAATTTAGAAAATAAAATATGAATGATTTTCTACTAATACTCTTCAATAAAATATTCAATCTGACCCTACAAGGTAACAGTCGCATATGAAAGGGTGTGGGATGTGGGTGTGGCTGTGAGTGTGGCTGTGGGTGTGGATCCCTTTTATTGGATGTGTTGACTTCTGGATTCTGCCGACAAATCAGCACCCCACACCCACACCCTACACCCACACTCACCCACACCCACATCCTTTAAAATAACCTTGTCAAAGAAAAAACATGAAAGCCCTAGAGAACACATTCTTGAACACTCGTTCAGTTTTAACGATCTTTTAAATATAATCTTAATCATACAATGTAATGAACAGTTCTTATCCAAACTTGTCAACTCGATAGTAGTATAGAGACAGACAGTAGCAAAAAGCTCTTGGTGAGATGCAATCACATTGGAAGAAAGAAGAAAAGAAAAGTACAGCCTGGGTTTTTTTCAGCATTCCTTTATTTACATTTTCTACCTTCGTATTGTCACTCACTGTACAGACATGAACGAAAAAAGACGATGGTAACAATAATAAAAATACATTAATGTGTGTATTTCTTTCGTTCGTTTGTTCGTTGTTAATGTACTTTTTTGTTGATTTTTCTTGTTTGTCACAGATACACTACTCAGAAGAAACCCCGTAGAATCATAATGCAATCAACGTTATGGACAATTTTTTATTCGTGGAACAAATTTTTGTGTTTGTACAAAGGTATCAGGCATGCATTACAATAATGGTATATTTTTTTTCGTTACTTTTGAATTAAAAAAAGGATTTGTATCTTCAACATTGCTGTCAATTCGTAGAAGCTAGGTTGTCCTTCAATGCATGAAAAAATAGCAAATATAAGATTCATGCCTATCATACAAATGTTCATTATCCATAAAACATTTGAAAGTAAGAGCATGTTAAAAAAAACTGCGAGCGAGACTTTTCATTATTTGTCAACTGTATATAAACAGATATATGCGAGCAGAAATCGTTGACAGATGAGTTTTACGATCACTAATTTGCGCTAATAATATTTATCGTTGTCACTATATCATTTAGTATAGTTGTCAATAGTATCAATGGTTCAACATCAGTTTCTATTGAAAACATGCTGTGTAATCTTTCTTTTCCATTTATATAGATTTATTATAAACATAGTTTTAATGATGCACGTATGTATAACGTAAGAGTGTTCTCTTTTATGTTGTAGAGTAGGTTAGAATTCGCCGAATCTTGAATGTGACAGAACAAAATCAGATTTGTATTTCTCCATGAATTGAAGAAGCTAAAATAAGATCAAAAATTGTCATATGAAAAATTTCTTTTTTATTTTACACATATTGCTAGCTTCACCCATACCGACATTCCTCTATTTCGTCATACAATATGTTCGTCAAAGATTGATCCCTACTCTCTCTCTCGACTTTTTATTAGTACAATTTTACTCTTGATTTCTCAACACGTCAAATTATCATGGGAAATGTTTTGCGACAAAATACAATATTTCCAGTCTGTTTTCACACTATGATTCTGAATATCATACTTTTTTTCTATAAAGATCATTTTTTGACGATCGAACTCTCAAAAGAATGGCATAGACATGCACAAAAACTAATGTTAGTAGTTGTGAAGTGTTGATATTGAGAATTTGTCTTTTGTTTGCCTTTGGTATCTGAGGATGTCGATGTCAGTGTGGATGAAATGAATATTCACACTCACGCCCACCGAACGATGAGCAATTCTGATTGTCAATGATAGGAATAAAAGAATGTGGTTTGAACACTTATGAGGCTGTTCAATTTTCTTTTCAATTAAAGAATTTTCGATTCATCTCGTATACTCCTCTATGTATATCTGATAGACTTATGAAAAAGCCGTTGGAGATTTAGTTCAAATTTGTATTTCATTCGTATCAGTTTCTTATGTTTTCGAGGCATTATCAAAAGAAAACTTGTGG
>CAJNOL010005066.1:0-12820 GCA_905250125.1 Rotaria sordida
TTTATTTAGGCACCACCACGACGACAACCACTACAACAGCTCTGGATTGTGATACTTGTGTGGTTACTACTCTTGTTGGTGTTGGTGGTGGTGGTGCTGCTACTCCTGTTGGTACTTGTGCTGCTGCTTGTCCTCTTGTTGATGCTGTTGCTGTTGTTGGTGTTGTTGATGGTCGTATTTGTTCTATTACTTCAACTGGAAATTGTGCGGCTCCTGCGGGTGCTCAGACTGTTTGTAGCAACGGTGCTGGTTTTACTTGTTGTTGCGTGCCTCCAGCAGGTTAAAAGCTGTACGAGACGTTGGTCAAGTGACTTTGAAAATTATATACTCTCTTTTAATTTCTTCATATACTCTTACAGAACTTATTATCTTCATAGACTTGTGATGTCATATGAAGCCTATCTAATCTTGAAGAGCGTTGGTGTGGTTTGTACTTTTGAAAATGCTTTTTAGCATTTGAAAATCTTATCTAACACAAACTCTAATTGAGTTTAGACTACTTTTATATAACATTCACTATTTACAAGATGAAGTTTTAATTCAACATATCGAATTTATATTAGATTACTAACTAATGGTGAAGGTTTTATTACTAACTAGTTTTCTGGTTCTTAACTTCTTCGTTCATTTTTTTCTCTTTCTATTTAGCCGCGATAAATATCATAATTTTTATCTTTTAAAAGTCTTCTTTTTTTTTACATTTAATCATTATTTTTATGTGCTTCAATATTCTTAATAAATATTTTATATTAGAATATAGCAAAAATATGCGAATTTTTGAGGTGATTGTTTTTCAAACTATTAAAGAATTAAATAGCTGCAAAATTTTGAGTTCATGTGTTTTATCAGGCTCATCAAGAGTGTTATTACTGCATCTTATGCCTATGAAAAGAAGATTTTATGTTTTGTTTTATCTAATGATAAATAAAAGGAGGCGACAGAAGTTATGCGATTTTTTTTTAAATTGTAGCTGAAAAAATAAATAATTCTAAACTTCGTCTCTGAAGATAAAGTTCTCCATTTACGTAGGATATCTTACGTTAGAGTTCGAGTGATTTCTTGAATGGATTAGCTATCAAGTTCTTTGTAGTCTATCTCAACTGGTTTCTAAGTAGAATTACATGTGTTCTATCCATTCCATGGGTCATTCCTCCAAAAATAACCACACTAACATCGATAAAAATGTTAACTACTGTCCAAAAATATGGCAAAAAACAATGAATTCGTTCACAGTTCGGTGCGGATCACCTATGAGTAATTCTCAATAGATCAAATGATGTTTACAGATAGAATTCGATGGACTCTATCGATTTCACGTCTCTCTAACTCGATTTCGATGTGGCATTTATAGAGAATCGCTAGTTAGTTCTTTAATCATGTACAGTGTAAAGAGAAATCTAGTCATCAGTTTCTTTATTTCAGTCAATCAATGTAAGAGAAGAGAAGAAGATGCAATCATTTTGCTAATAATATCGGTGTGTACTCGATTTGTATATATGTGGAGGAAAGGAAAAAAATCTAATGACTCATTTCATTCGATCAATAAAAAGAAGAGAACGAAAAAGGTTTGTCCTTCCTTCAATTTGACGACAACATCAAGAAAAATGCACTTATTCGCTTTTCCGTTTTAGCCAATAAGTCTGAAAGATAGAAAGATGTCGCACATTTGTTTGTCATTAAGAGAAGTAATCAAGAACATTGTTCTTAGAAATATTAAAAAATATGAATTGGGAAAAAAAGGAACTTCTAATGATTGACGATACACTCTACATTAATTTGTTTAAATGGTAGGGCATATCAAAGAGTGTGAGCACCGCAATGTCACTGATCTGCAGATCTACCTCTATCATCATCAAGTTGAGAAATTGGGTTTAGTTTTCTTTTGTCTTATTTGTGAATAAAGATTGAATGTTGACGGTATTCATCTTTGACAATGGATTTCTGATGAGTAGCTATCTGAAGTTTGATCCATTAATTACTCATTCTTTCAACACTTCATTTCATATATTTGATATATGAGAATTTACGACATTTATGATGTTGATAAATGAATATTCTGAATCAGTGACAATATTATGATACAAAGAAATCTATACACTAATCATGTTCTGTACAAACGATTCTAGGTTGTTTATTTCTGTTTGTATTTTGTATACGATCAATTCAATAATATAAAGTAATATAATGGAGAGAAAGAAGTAGATGACTGATATAATGTTTATTTCACACTCGTCAAACAATTATCTAAATCTTAGTTTTCTTTTTATGTAAAAGATGTCATTAAATCCTTCATTATTTTGCTCAACTGTAATTGATAGGATAAGAGAGACATATTTATGTCATGATTTCAATTTGTAGTGTGAATTGGGGTTGGTTTCAAGTATTTAATGGAAAACCAGGTGTAATAATGATTCATTATTGTGTACATAATGAAATGGATCCTAGAAAATCAACACATATAACTTGGTGCCTAAGTGTGAATGTGGGTGAATATGTATGAAGAGATGATCCACACCCATAACACTCATAAATTAACGAGCTATTGACACCATTGTATCTTTCTAGTTATACTAGGGTAAATAATATTACATTCCACATAGACCAAAGGCTTTGTCCTAGCCTTATAGTCTACCAGGCAGTACACTAAGCTGACAGCTCTGCTGCAGGAGCTATTCGAAAAGGTACAGTATTATGTGACATGCAAGGCATGCTTTTCTTGGTTTCAAGATTGAAAAAAAAAGAAAATACTTTTTTAAATCTCTGCGAATCAATAAAAATCAAAATATTTTAGAATAGATATAATATCAAGTTTGTGATAGTCAACAAAAAACTAACGAGGGAACTTCCCCAGGTGTTTAAGCCCTTTAGGTCCCATCTTTCGGCGATAGGTAGACCTCAATGAGGTATGAAAGACCTCAAGAGGATTCGTGCGCTCGCGCCTTTATTCCCGAGATATCGAGTTTTCAAGATGCATACGAAAAGGAACCGAAATGAAAAATGATTGTTTTTAGAGAACAGTAGAGTATTCAGGTGGAAATTTTTTAAAGTTTCGCGCCCTGCTCGTGCAACCTGTTCTGGATTAAGAGTTAGATCATATCTTATCAGTACCACTTCTATTGGCTGTTCATCAGTCCACAGAACACCCAGAACTCTTCATTTCATATCTGATATCGTTATACACTAGAAAAGTCCTCACAAGAGTGAATCAATGAAAATGATATTTCAGGAAAAAGTGATTGAAACATAGTGGTTTGTCACACCAACTGCAGCAGATAAAAGGAGCCGCATCGTATGAAGGCGCGGCGCATATTGTTGCATCGAAGGAAAAACAGACTTTGGCCACAGTTTTAAAGGATCCTGGATGATTGTCTATGTAGTCACTGGCGTACCAAGCGTATTGGATCATCGGACGAAAAACTTCGGCAGAGAGTTGGTTATGAGTGAGCGACACGAGGCGAATGATGTTATTCCGTTCGCTAATGTTGATGTCAAGTTCGTCGAGCAGCACGCGATCGTATAGCCGACGAGGGATTACTTTTATCTGCCTATTGAAAAAGACATCTAATGGCTGAATTTGATCCGTCGTTTCCTTCGGTATTTCAAGTCTTGTGCACCCGGAAATATGATCGTATAATCCCTTTCCATATGTCTGTCCTCCCCAACAGTGCGAGATAAGTAGAAACTTCTTGCGATGACCAAGTGATGGGAGAAGAACATGATCACGCCAATACTCGACCAATGATGTCGTGAGCTTTCCAGAAATGCTTCAGGTGATCACCATATTCGACGCCTTAAAAAGATGCGAGCGAATGTTCTCGCTCATGTGTCCTTTGGGCTCCTTCAAGCAAAGGTAAAGCGGCGAGAGGAGATGATCATCGAGTGCGATTGCTGGCTGCACTGTATAGCTGTGGGTAGTAGAGTTTATAGAGCGGACGGATCCAATTGTATCTTTCTCTCCTTTGTGGCTTAATGTTCGGGTAGAGTGTAATTCGAGCTGGATGCCACTTTGATCTGTGTTAATAACTTCGCTGGCTTCATATTGGGGCAAACGTTTGCGAACATCAGCTATGAACTGATCGGCCGAAGTTCTGATCGTCTCCTGATTTTCTGTTTGGCGCTTCGTCACAATCTATGAAGAACAAATAACCTCAGTAAGTTTGATCTCAATTAGTTTTGAAGAAACCAACGATTCTCGAAAACCGAGAAGTCTGGACCTCGTAAACGGCTCTTTTTTTTCATTTTCATCTGATTTTTGAAGACAGAGCTTCTTCTCACAGATTCATAAAAACTGATCACAAATCTCTTACCTTCGTTACCTTGCGCGAGATAATATTGTGTTTATGTTTAAAGGTGTACAGCCAATGATTTGAAGCGACAAAATTGTGTAAAGACTCATCCAGAGCCTTTTTAAGAGCCCATCGACGTAGATCAATATCATGCACTGGCAGTGCTTTCTCTCGTGCCCGTTCGAACATATCAAATACGTAATCATCGATTTTGTCGAGCTTCTGTTTCTTCATCCCATGTTTCTCAAGATAATGGCGAAAGCGAGCGAGATAGGTTTGATGCGGAATAGGTCGGAAGTAATTTTTCACTGTCTCCCATCGTCTCTTTCGTTTTCCAGTTTGTGAATTAATTTCGTCATAGAAATTGACTGCCTTGGTCATGTAATCGAGTGAAAATTGTCTGCATAATACCCTCTCTTCATCTTCATCCTCATCATTCCAGTTGGGATCCAATGTTTCTTCAGCTGTATCTTCGCACTCGACATCATTGATCAATTCGTCATCGGCTGACTCGTGATCGAGAGTTGTTTCGATTTCGATGATATGGGAGTGACTGCTAGTAATCGATTCGAGCACACCGCACAACAGTTCGGCTACTTCACATTCACGATTTGTAATAGTAGCGGTGGCGGTCGCGTTGTTCGACACGATAGAAGACAATAAGGTCGACGCTCGATCAGTGAAAATCTTCATGACATTTCCTGGGTTGATCATTTTGAAATAGACGTGAGAAAAACTGGTATCGGCTGCTTGCTTGTACGTCACTTGTATATTGTATACGATCGAATGAAGAGAAAAACGACCTCGTGGCACGAATCCGACATGAAAGAGAGAACAAAAGGAGAAAGCAACTAGAGAAACGTAAACAAAGAACACGAGCATGTCATATTTATCAACCAAACATGTTGGTATGCTACCGAAGAAAACGAAAAGATATTCGATAGTGTATCATTCGCTTCCATCAATCATTTTTTTCTAGTGTATAACGATATCAGATATGAAATGAAGAGTTCTGGGTGTTCTGTGGACTGATGAACAGCCAATAGAAGTGGTACTGATAAGATATGATCTAACTCTTAATCCAGAACAGGTTGCACGAGCAGTGCGCGAAACTTTAAAAAATTTCCACCTGAATACTCTACTGTTCTCTAAAAACAATCATTTTTCATTTCGGTTCCTTTTCGTATGCATCTTGAAAACTCGATATCTCGGGAATAAAGGCGCGAGCGCACGAATCCTCTTGAGGTCTTTCATACCTCATTGAGGTCTACCTATCGCCGAAAGATGGGACCTAAAGGGCTTAAACACCTGGGGAAGTTCCCTCGTAAGCATATAGTAAGGGTTACATATATGTAAAATTCAATCTAAATTGTTGCTTAGTATATTCCTTGACAAACTTTTCTTAACACAATATCACAGTTGGTAAGCATTGCGTTTGACAAATATCATGTAACGTTCTATTTCATTTCTTCAGTATAGATTAAAAAATTGCATTATTGTCATCAAAATGTGCATGAGATTTATCACATATCAAATTGATGATAGTCGTTAGTCAACACAATTACTGGAGAACGTTTGAATAGAATCCAAATTTAGTAATCATAAAAAGTCATTGATAAATTGTGATTTTCAATGGAAATTGGCAAAAATTGTCTTTTTTTCGGCCAATTTCATCACCATATCATCTCGCAAATAATCAGACTAATAAATCACGACAAAATCCTCAATTTTTAGGTGATTTTCACTACATCAGTAAATAGATGATATTTTTGAACTTTTTTCTTTTGATTTCTGTATGATCTCTGTTAGAATGTTAGCGTGATGTCAATAATAAAAACCAATGAGTCTTAAGATAGATGGACTATTAGGTAATTTTCTGTTTCATAATTTTTGCTTTACGATCTTTTTCCTTTCGATTTTTCGATGACCAAACTTAAGTCCAATAGCAACAATCATTCAGCATTTATTAACATATTGACTGATGACTGAACGTTGTTCGACGTAAAATAAGGATTGGTTCAAGAAGAATACTATGAAGATTTCGATTTAAATCTAAATCGATAGAAATATTTCAGACTAGATTTGATCTATCGATCGAATTCGTACAAAATTCTTTAGTTATTTTCTAAATTTCTAATAATTATCGATGTAATTCTTCTATATTATGAAAAGGAGACAAGGGTGGGTGTGGGTGGGTGGGGTGTGGGTTTCACTTGTTTCAGAGAATACACCCACACCCACACCCACACCCTACACCCCACATCCACATCCACACGTATACCCACCTACACCCACACCCACACCCACTCACACCCGCACTCACCCACACCCACACTCACACCCACACCCACACCCCACATCCCACCCTAACTGATACTTGTTTATTGATGCATTCACATGGTTAAAATTTAGGTGAAAACGAGGATAACTCAGAAATTGATTGAAGCTGTTTACTGACAAAACATACAAATAAAAAGATATCGATTGGTGGAATATTATCTAGAATTTTATGAATTAATTCCACAGGCAATGTTGTGAGATAGTCTGACATTGTTTCGTTTGATTAAATAGTTGCTATTCTTCGAATATATATATATATGGCTCATGGAAAACAATAACCGTCCTGTTCGCTTTATAAAAATATTCGACAAATAAATTTCTTCATCCATGTGTTATAGAGAAAAGACAAAATATTCTTGGCTATTTTTTTCTTCATAATCTACAACAGTCACATGCAAGTCCAGTTTAATAAAATAGCTATTGAAAGGTCACGATCAATCCACTAAATGTGCATTTATTATTTCATCAACCAAGCATTTGTTTTTTGTCAATTAAGACGTGTGTTTCTGGCGGACGAACGCATCTATTTTCGTCCAGATGTTTCATGTATACAACAATTGATTTTGATTTCTATTATAGTTCATATTTCTAAAATGAATGCCAATGTTTTCTCGTAGTCTTTTGTTCAAATGATGGTCGTTTTGATGATCTTACATACTGATATAAAACACAAAGCCAGCACTTTGACTGGACTCATCGCCTAAAAAGTCATGAAGGAATGATAAGAAGACATTGAATTCTTATATCGATTCATGCCACAGAACTAAACTCATATTGAAAAAGTATCGAAGATCATTATCATCATTATTAGTTTAATAGATTTTATTGAAATTATTTAATGCCCCCCCCCCTCCCTCGGAAACGAACTTTGTTATTTTCTTATCCGATTTCAACGAAAATTTCAGAGAATGTTAGTCTTGACTAGAATAGCTTATGGTTAAAATATCTTCTCCAAATCTCAAAGATATGCACAAGTTTCAGTCAATTCATTACCTTTTACGCGGGCAAGGTTTTCGATATAGGGACACTGGCTAATCATGTCGGCGTGGTTTTTAAATTGTAGAGTATCCTTAGGGCTAGGTCGTAATAGAGTCCGATTTTTGGATTTCCCTTTGTTTGATTTTAAAAAATACTTTCTCAAAAAGCTTTCAAATTCCAAGCGCTAATAAAAATGAAGTGTCTTGGTTTTTTTATTTCAGTAAAAGAGAAACTCAAAAATCGAACTCTCTTACGACCTAGCCCTAACTGCCTGCTATACAATAAAAAAAAATATTCGTTCTCTATTGAGCCGTTATTAAGAAATCCTTGCCCTCGTAAACAGTACTGTCGAAAAAACTAATTTTGAGAAAAAAGCTAAATAAGTTTTAGAAATTGATTTTTGCGAAACTCACTTGAATTATATATCAGTGCTCAGGACAAGCTGTACATCTGTGATCTTTATCTTAGGTATTAGTAGTTTCGTAGTGAATGATATAAAAGGAACTCTCCTCAATTCTAATACAAAGAGAAAAACACCCTAAAAACCTGAAAACACTTGAAAAAAATGGAGAAAATTTCTCGAAAAATTTGATAATAGGACCAAAGTTTCAGATGGCAAGTCCGTCAAATTCTATGCGTTTTACGAAAAGCCACAGATATTCTAAAAGAGGAAACTTTCGTACATCTTCCTATTATAAAAACTTGACTTTGACTTTTCTTCGAAAAATGGGGTTTTCTGAGAGAAGGGGCCCCCTTTAATATAAATCAATAAATTCTTGTAAAGGAAATCAATTGATATACTTGTTAATATTTAATATATCATAACTACTTAGGGCATACCAAAAGTAGTAGCACTGACCCTGAAATATTTTACAGAAGCCTTTAAGAAATGTTTTATCTATATATTCTGATAGTCCAAGTCAAGCTCTATAATACTATGACATTTCTTAAATCTTCAAACAATATATAATCTTGGAGAAAAAGGAAAAATAATGAGTGATTGACAGAAAAAAAAGTTTTTGAATCAAGTTTATCATGTTTTTATTACATCAAATGTTCAAAATAATCACCCCGATTGTTTATACACAAATGAATTCGTTGAATTCACTTATCAAAAGCTTTTTATACTCTTCTTTTGCCAAAAAATTCATAAATTTGATCATAGCTGCGCACAACGATTCTGAATCATCTGGTCGTCTAGATTTTGTTTGATTCAATCAAATAACCAAAAATCACATGGAGCCAGATCTGGAGAATTAGGTGGATATGGCATTATTGTTACGCCTTCCGATTGAAGATAATTGGCTACATCTTCATGCATATGTGGTCTTCCATTATCATGATGAAGTTTAATTGATTGAATGCCTCAGGCAGGTCGTTGCTTCCCAATTTCATTAATAACTGGTCGCAAACAATTATTGATGTAATATTGATGATCGATTATTTGTCCACGCTTAACAGAATGAATCAAAACTGGACCAGTTGACTTGAAAAAAATACACAGAAGAGTTTTTGGAGCAAAATGATTACATTGAACCACCGCTGGAGAAGGATCTCCACGTGCTACCCAAGCAGCATTTGATGATTTTTGACCGATTTGCTTGTGATAAAACCATGATTCATTACCTGTTACTACATCGCATAATCTCCAAACACCTTGTTCAAATTTTAACAAGTTTTCTTGACATATTCGTACTCGTTCAGCCTTTTGAAAGTTCGTCGAATGTTTTGGAGCATCACGTGCAGTAACTTTTTTCAACTGCAAATGATTAGAAATAATTCGTTGGATTATGCCATGGCTTAGACCACTTTGTGCTTTGAGTTCGTCAACTGTAACATAAGGATGATCATTAATAAGATTGTGAACTTGTCTAATATTTTCAGCTGAAGTCTCCGTTATAGGTCTGCCAGGTTTTTCTTCGTCTTTAACTTATTCTCGACTGTCACGAAACCATTTTGACCATCTTTGAACAGTCCTGAGACGAGGAGCTTCATCACCAAAGACAGTATGTAATTCATTATGAATAGCTATGGGTTCAATATGAAGTACAGTACGCACTTTAATATAGAAACGAAAATATTCCTTTTCCATTTGAAAAGAAGTGAATAGTTTTGATCGTATTATGGCCTATGTTAGAAACAATATGCTATATTGTCTTTAGCTTAATACATCTGTCCTCTTCTTTTTTTTCCTTCTAACCTTCTCCTCTGTTCGCTTTCTTTTCTCAGTCTTTTTAACCTTTTTGATATTTATCTTCAGTTATATATGTGAAACACACATGCTCTGTTTGTTTTTTCTCTGCGTGTAGTTAGTTTTTGTATATTTTCTAGGTGAAAATTTATAAAAGCTGCAGAAAACTTAAGAGTATCAAAGCTTTTGCTTATATAATATTCTTTTAAGTATGTATGAAATATCATAGAATTATAGACCTTGACTTGGTTATCAGAATATAGAGCAAAAAACTTTCTTAAAGGTTTCTGAAAAATATTACAGAGTTGGCGCAACTACTTTTGGTAGGCCCTAAGTAGATAGTCTTTACACATAACAAACAAAAACAAATCCAATGTATTCATATTATTTGATTTATATTATGATCGAAATAGGATTCATTGCTACATAATCTAGTATAGAAATCATCAATGAAGCAGCTTTTACAAAGCCTTAATGTTGATGATGAATTTGGAACTGATTTTTGACAGAATTGATTTAGATTGAACGGCTATATGTATCAAAATTCACTAAATAAGTGTGGTATAAAGTATTGTTGATCTTCATCGCTTTCAAGATGATAGTTAAGAGGAAAACAACCTAGTGCATGTTGTAGAGCAAGCTTTGTTCTATCGAACTACTAATACCAGTATTCTGGTTTATTGCACTTTTTTGATCAAATTTTCAAACATTTCCATGAAGCATTACTGCATATAGTGAAGAAAGGGATCTCAAAAAAAGTCCGTGGAAATTCTATTAATTTCTAGGTACATATTCTGATGCAGTTTTTCACGAGGAATCAGAATATGCCATTAGTTTAATGATCCAAGTGAGAAATGATGACATATCATTAATTTTTCGATACTACTCCAACTTTAGTTTTTGCAAAAAAATGCAAAAAAAACAAAAATGTGGTAAAACTATTTCGCCTGTATCTCACTGAAAATATGATCAAATTTAAAAAATTTTACCATCAAAATGATCAGTGTAAAAAGTTCTATCAACCCTGAAAGTTTCATTAGATTTGGAGGAGGTCGCTGGATGGTCCTGGCGACTTCCCATGGACACACCCATAGTGATCTGCTAGCTAGATAGTTGATGTATCTATGTCTCAATCAAAAAAAGACAAATTCTCCTATCATTTAACTATTTTTAACTCTATAAATGTTTTTAATAAGAAAATATCACTAATTATGCAGTCATATTAATGAGAGAAAACCATGTCAGAAAAATAAAAATTTTATGTCACTCAATCCGAATGTGTCGAAAACGACCCAAATTGGCTTGAAGGATGGTGCTCGTTCTCGAATAATTAACAAATCCATTTGATCTTTCTTTCAAAGGGCTTTGGGTGGTAGCAATACATATCAACAAATAAAATGTCTGAGTACTCAGTCTACGTAAATAAAAAAAACGAATAAACTTAGAAAACAGATTTTTTCACACATTTGAAAATTCGCAATTTTTTCATTCGAATAAGTCGTGTAAAGAATGAGGAGAAATTCTTTTTTTTTATGCATTTATAGCTCATTCAATTCTCTATAAAAATATTCCATAATCTTCTCAGTCAGTCATTTTCTTTACTAAATTATGTAAATAGTACGAATGAACCGAAAACGACTCAGCCAAGGGTAAAGAGTTAGTACTCAATTCAGTTTTTATGCTCGTTTTCTGTAGAATGTTTAGTAAAACACCTATGCACTTCAATATAAGAAATTAAATTAAAATTATATAATCAAGAAAAATAAACGATTATAGTATGTTATCCAATTTATTCATCATTCGTTCCTTATCGATGTGGATGTGGGTTTTGTTTCTAGAAAGATTCATATTCACACCCAGACCCTTGTAACAAATTAATATTGTAGCAGGTTAATAAGCATGAATATAAGCGTTGCAAGTATGATAACCGTTTAAACATAATTTTACAATGTGATGAAAGTCAATGATCACAATCGCGAATGATTTGAAACAACAGACTGTGTGAAAAAGTAGAGTAGAGTGCAAAAGTTAAGCATTTGATGAAATAGATACTTCGAATAGTGTTGATTGACTAGATGATATGTGTTCTTCGATGAAGTTTTAAACGCTATTGCGACATTAATCGACTTTTCTATATTTTTTCAGGAAAAGGATTAGTATGAAAACATACCAATGCAAAATAAAATAGCAACGAAAGGTAAAAAAGAATCATTATAAATTGATTAATGATACAAACAATGGAGAAATTGAGATTGGTCGACTTTCTGATTAACGAATATTTGTTTGTAGAATACATAAAACAGGAAAAAGAAATAGCTTAATACACAACCTTTTGCATGCGATACCATAAAAACTTTCTCTATTATCTTACAAAACCTCAAAGCTTTCGTTTGATATCATTTGTTTTCAGTGTACTTCATATATCAAACCAATAAAAATAAAAGTAACCTTTATTCAGTTTAAGCAACACAACAATTCATGAGCTGATGATTTTTTTTCATAGTATTTCATAACCTGTGAGATTTTTCAGTCTAAGATTTTAGTCTTTCTTCATAACTTTTGTGAAGTTATTCTCTAGTCATTTATCAAGAATAGTTCGTACTTGATCATATTTATTTAATCAACGGAACTCGTTCCCCTGGAGTTCTCACGGTGACAAACCGACCAGAGTGCGGGGATTCCAAGAATCTTTGAGTGGTGAACAGTAGGATGTAAAAGGCATCAGGATATTTATTGGAGTATATGGTCAATATGTATTCATATTGTTTCAAACTGAAAGGAGGACGTCTTGCATAATCAGCCAAAGTATTATTTTCAGATTTATCATAGATTTTTGCGGACAGTGAAATAAAATGGTTTTCCATCACTAACAGCTGACCATTAAAATAGATGGAGTATGTGAATGGACGTTCTTCCTTCGTTTTATTCACTTGTGTAATATTTCCATTGATCCAATGATTAGAATTTGAATCAAGAACTGAAATATCAGCTTTCAAATTCCATGCCCATCGATGATTGAATTTAC
>CAJNOL010005067.1:0-12819 GCA_905250125.1 Rotaria sordida
TATGACGAGAAGAAGTTTAATTTTATGGTGAAGTATACGTGTAGTCTGAGATTACTGACAGTCAGTGAAATTTTTTATTGTTTTCTTTTACGCCTAATGCATCATAATGAAACAAAATGAAAGAAAAAATCAATGCTGGAGAAATCTACGGCATCTCTGTTTATTATTGGACGTAAAATAACATTTCATTTTGATCGTTGCTCGTTCTCGTTCTGTTGACTGTTTTTTTAAATAGCCCTTAAAGCATGAAATTCACGATTCCAGGAAAGTGGTGCAGTGAATGTAATGGTAGGTGAAAGTGGCAAGAAGGTGAATGTCTTAGAATGATGAGGGGTCCACAAGAAATTAAAGTTATGCCGGTCTAAATTTTTATAAAACTATGATAACCCTTTAATCCCTTTAGTCCGTTTACTCCCTTTACTCCATTTAGTCCGTTTACTCCCTTTGATGCCTTTAATACCTTTAGTCCCTTTAATATCTTAAGCCCCTTTAGTCCTTTTGGCCCCTTTAACCCCTTTAATGCCTTTAGTCCCTTCGATCCCTTTAGTCCCTTTGGTCCCTTTGGTTCCTTTAATCCCTTTAGTCCCTTTATTCCCTTTAATCCCTTTAATCCCTTTAGTCCCTTTAGCCCCTTTAGCCCCTTTAATCCCTTTAATCCCTTTAGTACTTTTTCATTCGAGTCACGCTATTAATGGTTGCTTCCTTCATATATGTAGCTATGTTTATGTGAGGGCTTGTGCGACTTCATAATTACTACTTCCAGTTGTATTAGGGTATGTTGTTCCCTAGACTGTAAAGATAGGGTCTAGAAACGAGAATTGATTTGTCTGCACGCATATCGTTTTCGTCGGTAACATGGCGCAAATGACCATTTTTTAGGCACAAATGACCATTTTTTGGCACAAATGACTATTTTTTTTGAGACAACGACCACGTACCTATGGCATCAGCGACCATTTCGGTAAATATGGTACAGAAGACCATATAGCACCCATATTACTAATCAGCATATGACGTATAATAAAATTTTGACAAGTGAACCAGAACACATACGCCATTTTATGATGTATGAAAACAATATTATTTTAAATATGATTTTTTTTGAGTATAAACAGCGCTAATTTTATTAGCGCTTTTTTGTACTCAAAAGAATTTGAGTATTAACTTTTTAATCTTAATCTCATAACTTTCTAACACATGTATGTCGTTATGGCGTCAGCCTAGGGCCAGGTGAATTGACTGTCGATGAACGTTACTTGTTGAATTAGCAGATCATTGTGGGTAAACTGGAGTCTGAGATGATAAAGGATACTACCTAGACAACATTGGGAAATAACACCCAACAGGGAGATAATATCTATAACAGTAATAAAGGGTGTGGGTGGGTGTAGGAATAGGAGTGTTTGTGTGGGTTTGGATAGGTATGGGTGTGAGTGTGGACGAGCTGTGAGGTGTGGATGTAGGAGTGGGTGTGTGGGTTTGGGTGGGTATGGGTGTGAGTGTGGGCGGACTGTGAGGTGTGGGAGTGGGTGTGAGTGTCAACGGGTGTGGTTGTGGTTAAAGATAGGAACCTCACACCCACATCCATCCCATCCCTAAAGGGACTAAAGGTATTAAAGGGATTAAAAAGACCAAAGGGACTTAAGGTATTGAAGAAACTAAAGGGATTAAAGGGACTAAAGGGATTAAAGGATCTAAAGGTATTAAAAGGATTAAAGGGACTAAAGAAACTAAAAGGATTAGTGGTGCCAAAGGGAGTAAAAGGATTAAAGGGTCTAAAGGGATTAAAAGGGCTAAAGGGATTAAAAGGACTAAAGGGATTAAAGGGACTGAAGGGATTAAAGGGTCTAAAGGTATTGAAAGGACTAAAGGGATTAAACGAACTAAAGGGATTAAAAGTATTAAAGGTATTAAAGAGAATAAAGGGATTAAAGGAAGTAAAGGGATTAAAGGAAGTAAAGGGATTAAAGGAATTATAGGGTTATCATAGTTTTGTAAAAAAAGCTAGACCAGGATAACTTTAATTTCTTGTGAACCTATGAGGATGATTGGTAGGTGAATGAAGGCTTTCTATTTCTCAACTCATCCTGTCCATTTTCAGATCGAAGTATTGCTCATTGAGTTGAAAGAATCGTAAGATAGAGGGTGTGGATGCGTTTGAATGCGGGTTCGTGAAGGTGTGGATGGGTGTGGGTATGAATGAAGAGAGGACGAACCTCATCCACACCCACACCCCTCATCCACATCCACACCCACACCCACACACACCCACACATCTACACCCACACCTATACGCACATCCACATCCACCAGCACGCACACCCACACCCACACCCACATCTATACCTACATCCACATCCACCAGCACGCACACCCACACCCACATCTATACGTACATCCACACCGACCTATATCTATACCAGCACTCCTCACCCACACTCACACCCTTCATCAAGCAAACGCAAAATAAATATTGCAAATTTAAGTGGAAATGAAATTCAATCTCTTAACCCATGTCACCTCTTTTTTAACGACTTCGTCGCAATTGCATGTGGTGGCCATTCTGCGCTGTAACTATGCGTACTGTGCCGCATTTCAATCATAATGGAACACATAAATTATATCGATATAATGAAAACAAAATCTATAGATCATTTATAATATCTGGATTTTATTTCGAGCGAACGAGGCATCATAACGAAAATCAAACGACATTTGTACCATATAGAGATTTCAACATCTCTAGTGGCGTTTCAGCAAACATCAGTCGACGTGCCATTCTCAAGATCATTGCATCACAAAATATGGACTTTGGAGAGGTCTAGTCGCATGTAGCATATGTATTAGGATTAAGAGTAACGCCAATTTAATGGTCAAACGTAGGCATTAATTAATTCTACTGCAAATAACATCAAAGCATTAAAGTTCATTTGAACACCAATACTAATCTGACATCTCGAAATTCCTTGATCATTATGGTAAAAATTAATGTTATAATGTATTTTGATCGTAAATAAATTAGTGGGATTAGTGTCAAAAGAAAATAAACGATTTTTCTTATTGTGATACTTGTTTCAAATCCTTGAGGTATTGACGACGTAGGTTTTCGTTTTATTGTCATTGGTAGTGTTGCACTTTTAATTGTAGCAACATTCAATGGAGTAATTCGAAGACAGTTTTTTTGACGACCACAAATAATAATACAGCTGAATAATTGAACTAATTCGTTTCTAAATGTACATGACACTAATGTATTAGAATTAAATGGCATCATAATCAAACAAATAAGTAATTCAGTTAAGGTTTTCAAAAGTGCTTCAACAGCTTTACAATCTGTTGATTTGTCAGTTTCATATTGTGTCATTGTCTTATAAATATGAAATGACATGAATGGAATTTTCGATACAGTAAAGATTGCTACTTGTATTAGTAACATAAATAATATTTGTTGATCTCCTCATTTTTTTTCGTCTTCCTACTTCATTATCAAGATTTATTATTTGACGTTTTTTTTCATGGTTGACAATTTCTCCATATAAATAAACTGCATAAGAAAGCAATTATAGTTAGTAATGCACCATTCATAGTAAACCTATAAAACCCAAGATAAATTCAACATTCTTCTCAGTTACTAAACAAAGTATATTGCCTGGAGGCTGAATATCACTATAAATAAGCATAAGAAGTGGTAATATCAACCAAATCGAAATAATAATGGATATTGTTCGAGCCATAGTTACATAAGATAAGTGACGAATATGAGCGTAACTTGAAGAGGAAATAAAACGATCTACGCAACCCTTAACTAAAAGTTAACGGCATGACACATTGCTTGTTTGGTTTAAATAAGATCGAGTTTTGCAAAAACTTGAAATTGTTAAGTAAATGTATTTGGAGAATTGTAAAGAGCATAGATTTGTGATAGAGTTCTTATTGAAAATAGGATTAGTGTACTTATTGATGATACCAATAAATCTTAAAAAAAAAAAAAAACTTAACTATCCATAATCGTTTTCTGATTGAATTACTCACAAATGCAATATGAATTTGATCGTTAATGAGGTCGTAAAAGAAAAGAATTATACTTATTAAAGAACCAATTGTACCAAGTACAAATATTGTCAAATGACAATATCGAACCAACATTTTTTTTGAGCTATATTTAATGAAATATTTAATGACGACATAGTCACTTTGTTTCCTGTATTGTTGGTCGTTAGTCTCGACAAATGTTTTTTAGTTATTGCGGAATTGAATTCGAGAGTGTTTTTAAATAATAGAATGTTTTTCATTCATTATTTCTTTTCTAACGTCAGAAAATTTTCCATAAAAAGAAAAAAAAAGAACTCAAAATACGTAAATTAATTATTCTAGTATTCATTTCCAGATGTGATTAAATAATGATGATGTCTTTAATTAATTTTTAATCATATTACTATTCTTATTTTCTTGTTGAGATAAAACAAAAAAAAACCAAACATTATCACAACGAATAGGAATTCAGTTATTGTCATTTAATAGAAATTATCTTCAAAATTAAATGTATTCATTTTGGAATCAGAATCTTTTCTTCTTTCAATTCGAGTACCATTTTCACAATGAATCTTTTTCTACTTCTCCGCTCTCGCAGCATAGAGGCCTAGTAGACTTCTAATTTATTGTGTCAGGCAAAATTTTGAAAGTGGACTCCGGTTACGACGAATTATTTTCGTATTGTAGCTATATTTTCCTTAGTTTACAAATATAGAAGTGTTCAACAATTGATAAATCGAAATTTTCAACCTGTATGACCGGTTTCTGAATACCTACAATAGTTTTTATGGAATCAGCTTTTTATTGTCAGTTCTGCTTCAGTCTTATACTATTAATTAGACAAAATAATGGGTTTTTTAAAATATTTTTCATATTCAGATGCTTAATTGTCTTCAATACCTAGTCAACTCTAGTATGAATACGAATAGTTACATTTAATACTATTTTAGCTAAGAAATTGACGAGTTTTGAAGAAGTTAGAAAGAAACTCTTATTAGACATGTATCAATATGATTTCGTTGAACGAATTAATCATAGAAACTTTCATATAAAATAAGTCTCTCACTGTTTCACACTAATTTTTATGATCGAATTTGATAAATTTTCACGTAATTTGAACCGATCATTGTTCACTTTTGTAAGATGTTTCATTTTTCAGGTAAGGATTTGCTCATATTTCTGTTGAGTTAATAGAAATTAATATCGTCTCGTTTCTGAATTGCTCATAACAGAAAGAAATCTAATAGAATAATATGATTAAATGTCTAATTGCTATTCTATCGACCTTCGATAGCTATTTGTGAGTGGCTAATATATACACACGTGTTTTTCAGGTCGCAAAAGAAATTACGCACATTAAGAGAGCTAGAATTCAATAGTGGCAAGCAATGAGCTAATCTATCCTATTTTTTACCTTTGTGTGCTTTGTGCTCATGTTGGACATAGTGAGATTCTATCATGACCAAAAAATTATAACTTTTACACTGTGCTTCTATTCTGTGAAGGAGGAGATTCACTAGAACTTTTTAATGCTTTCAATTATCGACTTTTTTCGTAATAATATTCCATAACTTAAATTTGTGTCGATGTCTAATCTATGCTTATTAAGATTATATTATGTTGTCAGACTTGAAATATTATAATTAAAAGTGATATACTGTTGCTGATGGAAGTGTCTTACTAATTATTGTCATAGTTAATGATCAAAGCGAACGACTAATTTATCGACCTTACGCGATTTATCAAAAATTCATTAACATTTTATTTGAAAAACTTATGTTTTTCATAAAAAATAGAATTAAGAAATTGATTGATACTTCAATATAATTGAATCGAATACTATTCGCCTTCAAAGTTAACACTATGAAATAAGCTCAATTCAATCTCATGATATTCTATACTTTTAGATAAATCATGCTCAATATTGTTTCTTAGATATCATTTTCAACTTCATAGTTAGTCACTATTAAAAATCTATTGAAGAAATTTCAGAACATCGTAAATAATTATTAAATAAAACCTTAGTTGATTTTAATTGACATTCTAACGTGATATATGACAGAGATTTGTTATTCTCCTATTATAGGAATCAACGTGATGGCATTAACTAACCACGTTAATAAATAAGAAGTGTGTTAATTCTCATTCGAGTTGTTTTTTATTAAAAAATAATATGATTTATATCTTTCAATAAACAAATATTTGTATTTCTCAATTGATTTCCTATCTATGATCAGAGATCTTAACAATCGTCATATTGACGATGACATATTCGAGTAAATAAAAAGAGCATTTCAATATTATTTTCTTTTAAGAGATTAAAATGGATACAACTTAACTGAATAGTTAATTAATTGAATGTATTTTTCACATAAGCAATGGATTACAGCAATGATATTCTGATTGGATTTTTTTGTTTAAAAAAATGTTTAGTAACATATTTTACTTAGAGATGAACGCAGGAGAACTTTTTCTGTCCTAGTCTACAACCGACCATCGTCCTGTCGAGCAGGACAAACATGACATCTCCTTTTAATTTCCACAAAAGGAAAGCACATAATAAACTTCACAATCATCTTCTAACCGATATATTTCACGATTTTTGTCAAAAATCGAAACTATAATCTAATGCTGAGTAATAGAGACAAAGATGCTCGTAGCGACATTGTCCACATAGTTATTTGATATTATAAATATTTTTTTTTATTTATTCTGTGAGGATATTTTAAACTCATGTTGTGATCGAATCGATTTTGTTAATGAGCAAGTACTCGATTGATCAGTTATTTTAGAAGATGATGATGAAGAATGACACGTCATTTTTACGCACTTTGTTTGATGCTCCTTTAAATATGTTGTTTCACTTTTTGATTGAATGAATAAATATTTGTAAACATCCGAAACAACTAACTTATCACTATCATTAGTTCTATATAATTTAGCTGGAAATAGAAATATGTTCCGTCAATATAGTGCGATGTTACTGATTATTTGGTTTTTGATAACAATAGGCATGTTTATTTTTGGGCTAGAATAAAACTTTGATCCAGACCAAGAAGTATGAGCCGTTTTCGCTCGAAAAACTCGGGAAGATAGTAGAAACTTGGAAGTAGAAATCTGATGGTCGACTATACCAGGTTACAGTTGTTTCCAATCGGAATTGGGAAAATCTAGCCGTCAGATTTCTGCTACCAAGTTCTTACCATTTTCCTGAGTTTTTCGAGAGGAAACAGCCTATTTTTCGACGAGTTCCCGCCGAAAATTCACGAATTTGAGAGTTGGAATCTTTGTCCTGGGAAATTTTTCTCAATTTTTTAACAAATAAAAGGCCAATTATCTTCTTAATTTAATCCTATTAAAACAATGTCTACAGTGCATTCTTTTATTGAATCAGGTGATGATTATAAAGCATAGCTTCAGCAAAATGAAAAATTATGACTGTAAGATTGTAGTTGTTGTCGGTTTCATTTCTTTTCTCTTAGATCTATACATAATTTATGGTAAAAATTTTATACATCATTAAAAGACTAGACATTGCAGAAAAAAATGATCGAAAATATCAAATGTTAATGTCAACAAATGTTACTGATGGCGTGTTTCTATAAAAAGACCCTAAGCAAAATCCAGTTATATTCGCTACACATTAGAATGAGGGTGTAGGAATGAGTGTAGATGTAAATGTTGCTGTGAGTAAATAAGTGATTCTATAATATCCACATTCATCCACACCGTTTTGAAAACCTGTTTATCAGTATCTTTTACAAGTTTTGATTCCCATAAGAAGTTGGAAGCAGTTTTGATAATGCAGAACAATAAACTCTTACTGTTGCCGACGTCAAAATTGTGTGTAGATACATAGTAGTCTATCAATTTATATGAATAACTATTTCAACTCATTGTCATTGAATGTTCCTTCGAGAAAATCAAAATATATCAACACTATTCTAATTGACATCGTTTGTCGATTCGATACAAAAAGAAATTCTATATACATAATGTGATCAGAAAACAAAAAAAAACAGTAGAAAATGACAGCAGTAGGATTCGTTGATCAAATTGAATATTACGTAATCTCTTTTTCCAAATAACTTACAATTGATTTTAAAACAGTAGTACCGAATTAAAGAATAATTAATGAACCTACGAAGAGAACAGTGCTTAAAACTGTCGCCATAGACCGCTCGGCCATACTGTCGAAATATTTGCGTAATAAACATGCATATATGATGCAACAATCATCTATTATATTCAGAGGAAATGTCAATCTCTCTGTTAAATAAAAAACATCAGCTGGATGAATCATCGTGAGACATGAAAAGAGGACACGAAAAAAAAGATTGTCAGAGCAGTATGTTTGCATTGATCTTTCATTTTCATTTCTGTTGTGTTTCTCATGAGGCAAAGAAATGAAAAGAAAAAAATGATAGCATCTAGTGAATCACAACAATAATCTGAACACATGTACTTGTGCTCGTTCTCCAATTCATTGCTAGACTGTGATTCTAACTAGTGACAACAATAATGGAAACAGACACAAAGGAACAAGGAATGAGCATTCGTGCCGGCGTATCCTTCTCTTTTTAGACTAAAAACTTGGTTCTGAGCTGATCTTGCGAGGTGATAAGCTCAAGTATTCTCTAAAATTAACGACGTCATTCGACTCAAAATAATCTAAAAATTTGACATTTTTCGTTCTTAGCTTTGTCGTTCGGAATTATAGGTTTTGACAGGTCATGAACTTGCTCTGCAATTGTTACACTACGGTAGCTTTTGAAAAAACTCTTGTTTTCATAGTCTCTTGCAAAGCTGTTCTCTTCTAGAACAGCCGAATTCTAATATAGGAAAACACATCATGCAAACCATGCAGAAATCCATTAATAATATTCATTGAAAATATTTTTAATCAAAAGTAATTATGACACCTATATGTTTCCACAAAATAGTATCCATTTGTTTATATCCATCGGCATTGACTTCTGGCCCACCATTGCCAAATGTCACAAATTGCATGAGTCGTATACAAATAACTTTCAGTTTCAGTCGAGCTAGATTTTGTCCCATATATTGACGATGACCACCATCGAATGGTATCGATGCAACTTTATTGTTATATTTCATATTTTCATTTCAAAATCTTTCTGGATAAAATTCACTAGGATTAATTGATTTCGACCAATAGCATGAATGTCGAGCCAAATTATAAAATGGAATAAATACTTGATCACTTTTTGTTCAATTGTATTCCACTTTCAGGTAATCGATCGTCTACAACAAGTGTTCGCAATGTGCCAAGAGCAGATGGTAGAAAACGAAATAATTCTCGAAGAACATAATCCAAATAGGGAAATGAATTGAGCCGCTGAAGATGATATTCGGCTAATTCTCATTTGATTTTATTCTGAATATGTAGATATTTGCTCATGAAATAGATGAACCAGGCGAGTGCAGTTGAAGTCGTTCTATAACCAGTCTGCAAAAATAAAAGCATTTCATTCATGACTTGTGCACGAGAAAGACCTGAAAAATGCAATATTTGGCATAGGAATTTCTCAAACATAATTATCAATCTTTTTTATTTTCTTCAATTTTTCTTGCTTCAAGGTTCTCATCTTGGTACAATGAAGCAATCAAATTTGGCCTCTTTTGTTCAGCTCTCGTTGTTGAACTTTCGTGTAATTCTTGTTCGATCATTCGTTGCAAATATTGCGATCCATAATTGTTCTCGCTTGTCGATATTTAGGATTCAACAATAGATAAAATTGATTGATAATCTTTGGTAATTTTATGAGCTTCAATGCAGCATTCAAATATGTGTACCATGCACGAATAAGTTCATGTTTACCACTGTTATTTTCATCATCAAGTGTCTGAAAATCAGAATCAAAAGCAATAAAACCGAAAATAGCCAATGTCAATTGTTGATATTGTTCAATCATATTCAAATGAATCTGATTCGAGTCATCGTTATAAGTCCGCCAACCTGTCAATAAATTTATCTGTATAATCGAAAATTGTATCTAAATGTACATTAATTTTGTTACCACAAAACAATGAACTGACAATATACTTGCATGATGCTCGAATTTAGCTCCTATAGTATATATTTGTTTCTAGACAAAAAAAAATATCATAGAAATGCTAATTCATCAAATATTCAAGAAGATAACGAAACAATGCGTCTACTTTTATTGAAGTCAATCGAAAATATTGGTTAAAAACTACGTCGTCTAATCTCGTAAGCATACAATGCATTTGGGATTGACAAGACTGATTTTGTCGACAAAAAGATTTCCTTGATCGTAGATTTGTCGATGAGTAAAAATGTGTTGTATATCTGTAAGACAATTGACGACAACGATACGAGTAGGGACCAAGCCAAAATTGAAATATATCACCGAATTTGGCTTTCAGCTTCAAAAATACAATATTCATCGGAACATTTCGTCCAATAATACCTGTTTGTAGTAAATTTCCAAATAGAAATTGAGGTGGTAGACCAGACAATGGACCATACAAAGTGAAAAAAAAACACATTTTACATAATAGTATAATAACCACAGGCGTATATATGTGAAGCAATCAAACGACAAACCAGATCGTTTTTTTTTTGTTTGGTTCTGTTTCGATGCAGAAGTCGAGATAAAAGATTGTCATCAGACATTTTTCGTTGGAGAAAAATGTCGATCAGTTTTTTTTTCTTTCTGAGCTTCTACGTAGATTTAGTGTTTATGATGCCTATGTTTATTCTGTTACGAGATAGAGAATCGACGTTCTTTCTGATAGAATTGAAAGTATTAGCCAGTGTCTAAAATAGATGAAGAATGTTTTTCTTTTTTCATTCAATTACTTTAGGAATGAAAATATTTCATTTTTGATGCGCACGTGTGAAACATATGATATGTTTTGTTGTAAAAATATATAAAAATGATCAAAAATAAATTCTGATTCATAATTCAATGTGCCTTCAGTTCTACTATAAATGATCGTTGATACTTTATTGGATCGAATAGTTCCTTAAATATCTGATTTCTGGATGTTAAATATAGTTCATACTTGTAACATGGCAACTGATCATGCAAAATAAAATTTTGATTGTCTGTCATCTTCTATAATGCGAGAATGTGTAATATTAGCACGTCACATTTGATTTTGCTAATTAATTAGAAGCTAACAGCTGATATTTATATCGTTAACTGTACATATAGATACTTAATACACATTGTTCTGTTTATTAATTTGTTTTTGGTAATATAAAGTTCAAAATCTGAACCAATTTGTTTGTAGAATCATGATTTTTATGCCAAAAATTGAGTTTTCCATCAGAAATGAGCGATGAAAAAGTCTGTGCATTAATCTCTACACGTAGACAATGATTAAATTATTCAATTATTTCAAACTATTTATTATCCACATCTATCTTTGTTCAGTGTTCAATACATCCTATCGATTTTCGATCTGTATTGTAACATGATCGCGTCTTTGTCTTTCAATAAAACTGACTATACATCATCAAATGGATCGCTTTAGTTTGTCATCAAGACTCGATACGAGGTCAATATTAGTTATTCCTTTTTTCATGGTTACTCTCTGAACCGTTTAGTTCATATCGAACTACTTTCATCGTACAGAGCTGTATAGGCCAATGATTATGCGAGAAATGAAGAGAAAGATTCGTTGCTGGACGAGTATCAACAATTTTGGAATTTATTTTGAAACAAAAAGTACATCACATATTCGAATCAAAAATAGGTATAAGCGATTGCAATTCTTCACATTTCATACAAATGAAATCTCCATGAAGATGATTCGAATTTGTACATTTGATGTTTTTCTCATTTATCTTTTCAATAATTTGCCAATTGAGTTCATTTGGTAATTCTTGGAAGACATCTGTTAAATTAAATTTGTCACTATTTTGACGAATATACTCTAATATATATGTCGAAGCATTTGCTTTAAATTGATAAATGTTAGTATTCATTTCAATTTTGTCAGGACTAAATGTTCGTGGATCTTTGTCGTATTGATATACACAAGGTAGTTTAAATTGTATAATTACTTTGAAAATTTTAGTTCCTCCTAATTCTAATGGCAAACCATTGTGTTCTATAGGTTTACAGCTGTGTTCAAAAAAACTTGCACATATTTTTCCACAGGTATTATCGTATATACATGACCTCTTCAAATTGTTTTATATTGTGACTGACAGTCCACGAAGAGTACTATAAAGCAGCATAATTTGGTGTTCCCTTTGTTCACCTTTACAAGAAATAAACAGCAAAGATCTTTTTTTCTTGAACATAGCAAAATCATTTACAACACAAATCGCAACATTTTAAACTTCTTCACCTGAAAAATGATGGATTTCACCAATTTTTTTCGAATTTATTTTCTCAACATTATAGGTCATGGCTGACCGAAGATGCCTATGAAGTTAACATCCAAGATATCAGATGAATACTTGAGTATTTATGGTGTAGTGATGTTAACGAATGGTTCAATGACATGACTGATACATTTCCAGTCACTTTGTCATTAGAAACACCATTGATAATAAAGCTTTTCTAAAGCGATATCGCTCTTTTCATCACTTACACCTAACAGCAAAAAAAATAGTTGACTCTCAAGCATATAAACTTGATAAAGGCCATCAAAACTACATCTCAATGTATAACAGACAACACATCTTGATTTGCAATATCGTGCCATTCAGAAAGTTTTTTTACTTTTATAGGTACATATTTCGGTTGTTCGTTAGGACGTTTTGACCAACAACAATTTATTTTA
>CAJNOL010005068.1:0-10348 GCA_905250125.1 Rotaria sordida
CAAAGTTTGACATCATAATATGATACAAAGGGAAAAGATTTTTGTTCAGGATGTACGTCTTACGAGGGAATGTATGCGTGATTTTTTTCATATATTTAATTCCTAAGGAAGAGTCAAAAAACCGATTTTAAAATGATACTGACCAATCTAAAACCTAAAGTTGTTGTACGTGTATTGTTTGTTTATCACTTCGAAAGTTGATGAACTAGAACACGAGTGATCACTGGGAAAAAATTGCCAACAAATTTTGATAGAAAATTACATTTGAGACACTATTTCTCAACAAGGGTTTAAACGCGCATCTTTGCGCATCCACAGAAGATAGATGATAACATGCTCTACCAAATAACATATTAAAACTTGAATTAAAGCTTCGGGAAAATCCGAGGAAATAACTGCATTATTGACCAATGGTTATTTTTGGATGTGGGTGTAAGCATCATAAAAGAGGCACTCCCATCCATACTCACACTCCACACCCACACCCACACATCCTTATACAAAAACCTTTTCCTTTCCTGATCAATCAAGAATGTGTAAAGAATAGGTCCAAAACACATCGACTACAGTTAGATTTATTTAATCATAATTTATTCGTATAGAAATATTCTCACTGTTATTCCTATAGTTTTTTTTTCTTCATTATCTTTTTTGAAAAAAAATTTAACGATACCTCCTAGTAGTATCATCAAGATTTCACGAACACTTCATATGATTCTTCGCTGACTTTCTTAATTATTTTTAATAATAGAAGAATAATTTTCTGTTCGAAATCAAATTAACAAATCAGATATTGTAGTAGGTTTCTTTTTTATAAATCGGTAACAGAACACGTTACTTTCTTTAAAAGTATACTTAGAAAAAAATAGTATTCTATAATAATTATTCTAACAAGCAGCCGTGACCGGTTTCGTCCTTGCTTAAGAAACTCATCAGACGGCATGTCCAAATTCATCATTATCAATTAATGATAATAACGAAACTGTTTAATCTACCCCTATCAAAGACACAGGAGACGCAGGGTGTGGGTGTCGGTGTGGATGGGTGTGGGATGTGGATGTGGTTGTGAGTGTGAGTGTGGTTGTGGGTGTGGGTGAGGACTGTGGTTGTGGGCGTGGAGTGTGGGGTGTGGATGTAGGCGTGACCGGTTCTCGTTACTTGATCCACCAGCATCCACACCCAAACCATTTTTGAAACTGGGTGTCCGATAGGATGGAGAGTCAATTAAAACCGGGTAGAGACGGGAAGTAAAGGACTAAAACAAGTGAGTTTTATCTGGAAGTCTTTTATGAATGTCGATATAATGAAAAATCTATTAATGCTAAAGAATATTTAAACCATTTTCTGTGTTATTTTCGGAAAATGAAGAACACATTTTTGAAATGGGGAAGCATCTTGATTGAAACGATTATATAAAAATGATTTTACTGCTCTCATTTTATCTATTGTATATAGTGTACATTAATGAAACGGATCAGCTGGATGTTAAATTAATCGTTCTGTATGATAAGCATCATATGCTATTTCAAAATAATCAAATACTCAAGCTTTGTATTCTTGAAAAAGAAATTTCTCCATATATGACGATTGAGATAGATTTATTCAAAAATTATATAGAAAATGTCAATGAAGATGGCCCGTAGAATTTTCAAAAGAAAATAGTATTCTATATTCGATTAAACAAAGATAAAGGTTCTTATTAGTTACTAGAATGTATGAATGCTTCAAGATTATTTCTACCAAAAAAAAAGATCTATTTAGAAAAATAACATAGAAATATAATGAGAACATTTTATGGTAGGACTAATAAAAATTATTATTAAAAAGTTTAAATCATAGCGGTCGGCTCAGGTGTACTTATTTGGTACCACTTCTGAATAAAAAAGTAGCATTTTTTTTATAATGTTGCTTCAAACAAGTGATTATACCTAAATAGCATTATGAACTCCTATTTGATGACTGTTCTATTATCTATAAAAGTTAAGAAAACAATTGTAAATTTTGATTATTTCAAAAAAAAGGGTGTGGGTTTGAAGGATATAAATGTGGAAAGTGTAGGTGTAGGTGCATAAAAGATTAACATCCACGTCCTAAGTCTCATATTAACCTAGTTCACCATCGATCATTGGTGGCATATCGCTTGTATCAATCACTTTGACATATCGTCCCATAAACAATGTTGTCTGTTTGTATCGAATAGCATAGAGAAATGGTTTATTACAGATAAAATTCACATCCGATCGTGTAGCAGTTGCTAACATGATTCGTACAATAGACGTAGCCGCTATCAATAGAGAATGTAAATTGTCAAAGAAAAACAAGAAATGACAAATGATACTTACCAGCTCGTACACCTTTCTCATCAACAATGACATAAGTTCTACAATAAGTTGAAATATTGATCACATTCAATTTGATAAATGAACATACTTGTGAATCAAATTGGATAGATATATCTTTTTCTTCGTTGATAGTCCTTTCAAATTGGCCTTGTTCGAGTTGAATATATCGTTTATTTTCATTTTTGTCTTTAATACAGTTTCTAGTTTACTTTCGAATTCGAATTTCCATTTTGGTATCCAAATATATATGTTCTTATTATTAGTAGTCGGTGTATTGAGTAATGCCGAAGTAAGATTTGATTCAACTTGAGATAATTTAACATCTTTATTTGGTAGAATAATAGTAAAGGTGAAATCCTTGTTTTCAAATGGTAAATGAATCATTCGAGCACCAATTTTCGATGTTAAATCAACATAAGGAAATAAACCATTTTTCATCATTAAGGTAAGTTTTTTCTCTTGTGGTGGACCTGTATCAGGAAAGAATGTGTTGCCATCTCTGGTGTTTTGTCCTTGAAATTCGTTTTGCCATTTTGCTAAAAAAGATCAAGTGAAAAAAATATTTGAGGAAAAGAAAAATCTACCATCAAATACCAGACAATTGATTATTAGAAGAGCATTCTGTGTTAATTTATCTTTAGCTAGATCATTTTTGTCTAGTGCTTTCTTAATATGACCGTCCGTTTGATTAGACACCCATGCGTTGATATCATTGATAGCAGGTGTGACATTTTTTGCATTAAGATCAGCGGATACTAGAGTAATATTATAAAGCTTTTGCAATCGTTGTTTGAAGGCGGGTAGAATCGGAAATTTCTCATCTGGATAGAGTCGATTGGCTAATTTGATTTCAGGCAGACGAGTAATGTCCATTAACTGTTTAACCGATGGATCCAGTTTGTCACGAGATGAAATTTGTAGAAGATCTAGAAGTTCTTTCTCTGTTTTGCCTCGTGCACCTCCAGTAACCATAGAAAGAGCGAGACTGATCGAGTAAGGTGACAGAAATATATTGTCATCTGGTTTTGTGGCGGTTACACTCTTGTATAAATTCAAATGGAAGTCTTCAATATTTTTCTTCGATACAGCTGTTGGTTTACTTTCAGCATTTGAGAGTACCAAAGCGATCACAAGTATAAGACGAGACATCGGTAGAAATGTCACAAGAAGCATTGCGACAACGATATATATAGAAACGGACAATCAATGAGAACGTTGATAGTGTGCAAGGAAGAAGCGAATGCACTCGTTTACATTCTCTATTTTTTCATCTCAATATGTACTGGTAAGCTGGTATTAATAGTCTACCCAGTAAGAGAGAGACAGAGGATGGTAAGATAGATGTATACCACAGAAAAAAATGTACTAACAAAAAAAGAAAGCAATTGATAGATGAGGACGATGTATTTATTATCAGTTCGATGAGTTGCAATGTCGACGCAAACATACATTTAACATGCAAATAGCATCAACAACTTTATTCGACGTTTTAATAAGTAGAGAAACAATAGTTTTGACAGTATCTCTTAGTGATTATTAACGTAGAATCCTTAGACAGTTTTCTGTATCCATTATATTCTAAAATTAGGAAGATAATCATACGTCTACGCTGATACGCTTTTAATCAAGAAGATTTCTAATATTTTTTGTCTAAGATTGATGCACTTATATTTTTTTTTGAAGCCAATTGAACTGATCAACATGGAAAATGAAGACAGAGGAACAGATTGATAAACTGATAGTTTTTGCTAGAGTAAGAGTCTGTAATAGACATGAGTAGCTCTTGATCGTAATCGCCAATACCGATTCCAAAAAGTGTTGTCTTTGCTGTTCCATCTTGTAAAATCGTCGATCTGAGAAGTAGATGTGCTCCATCATTAATTGATTAGTCACTTGTATAAGTCTTCCTCGTAGCATTTAAACGTTTCCTAATTACTGTTGATGGTACACGACAACTAGTAAACATTTCGATGTTGCTGGTGGCAATGGAGCACTTCACTCTCAAATTCAATTCTTCTGTTGACATGGAAATAAAAATCAACAATTCGTATTATGAGCAAATATTTGGATGTGCCCCATAGCCAAATGGTTAACAACAATCCGTTACAATTGTTCCGATGTCATAATCAAGCAAGTCAACGTTTCATATTGATACCTCTGTGATGTAAGATAGTTATTATTTCTTTTGAGTTATTGTTCATCCCAAATAACTAAGTTTATATAATTATATTGTTGAAGGCTGTGAGTGTAGATGTGGATGTAGTCGTTTTGTTTATCAGAGTCACACCTGCGCTCATGGATTACGAACTGTGATCCATGGATAAAATCTTTAATAAAACACAAAAATCTCAAGAGATGTCTCACATTATTACGCTAAAGTATAGAACAAAGGAAAAACCAAATTATTATATATCACGTCCAAAAAGAAAACTGGTTTTCTTCAATAAAATGCCGTTGGTTGTTTTCTTCTTTCATCCACAACTGCATCACCATTAATTATCGTACCTACGTCTAATTCTATGCCTCATGAAGGCGAATGTGGATATGGATATAGGTATTGATTTTACTCACATTCTCGCCTTCTGCAGACGAATTTCGAAAGAAGTCTTTTTATTTATACTCATTAATTTTTGACGTGTACGTAACGCTTCTTCGTAATTTGTTGTCCGAAATATTAATGATCTTTCATGCATTTGTTTGTGGTACACGACTTGATCATAAAAGGTTCTCTGATCACTAATATCTAATATTGAAAGAAGAAGAGTTCAATAAACCAATTGAATCGAAGTTAATTCATTTGTTTTTTGGCGGCTAACAAAACTGCATCTGCTAAGAAAAATCCTTCACTTTATATCATATCCTCCATGAAAAAATAATAATTAGGGATAGAAGACACTGCTATTTTTGTTATAGACTACTGTCTCAAGTTTGAATCAACCAGAAAGTTTTGTTCTGATTTGAATGATTATTTCAATAATTCTTTTTGATTGATAAAAAATTGTAAGTCCGCTCGTTGTCGTTCTACTCTAGAAACACATTCCTACTTTCCTATCATACATCAATGAAATGAAGATAAGTTTTTAAAAAGTAAGAAGTTCGTTTCATTTTCTTCCAAAATGATATACTTCTATATTTTTTTGTTGTTATATTTATTCAAATAGAACTTCTCATGCACCTTTATTCTTCCTGTTCAAAAGAATATTACAAATGGATTTAATTTAATTGTCACTATATGTGTCTTGTTTAACATGTGCGATAACAATGTCAAATAAATGTTTGAATTTAATGTGTTGTATATTTACGCTGAATTTTTGGTAACGGACGATATTTTGTAGTTGTATGGATTTTATTCATTTTTTTTAATTTCAAAAGTTTTCTGTTTTTCTTCTCAGTCGATAATATACGGCGAAGTAGTATCCATATGCCGTATCGTCTATCAAGGAATCTTTCGGTTTCATCCATAAACTGATTATGTAAATTGTCCAATACTGTGTTTCGTATTTTATCGAGCACAGATTCATATTCATACAATTTGTTTAGAGTCCGTTCACATGTTAATGCTTCATTCTGTTTTCTCTTCAATGTTGGTTCTCCTACTCTCCAGATAGCTTTGCGCAGTGAATAACTCTGTGTTTCGTCTTGGATTAATGCATTAAGATTTCGTTCATATGCTTGTATTTTTTTCGTTACTTCAGCATATTTTTGTTCTAGTTTCACCGTCAATTCACATATTTCACATAATATGCTTTCTTGTATTGCAACTTATACGGTATTTCTGTTCAATATATCGTCTAAGATCATTTTATACTGTAGTAGATCAAAATTATCAAACTTATGATCAGGTGTTTTCGCTGATACTTGCTCCAATACTGTACTCAATAAACATTTGTACATATATTTTAATACTTTATTACAAATTGGTTCCAAATCTTCATCTCTATAATGGAACCTTTTATGATATATGTTGAAAAAATAAGAATAATTTTCCCATCCAATGAATGAAATGTACGACCCTAGAAGATGTTTGCTATATAGAAACCTATCATCCCAAACATGCCATGTACAATTTTTGTTGAATGTATTCAAGTCCCAGAGTATATTATTTTCTTGATAAGGATTAATATGATTGCTTGTTGAGATCGATTTTTCTTGTATTTCCTTTTCTGTTCTGCGTTCAAGTCGATACAGACATTTTAATAAAGATGGACAAAATATAGAAAAATAATTCTCAGCAATTTTACATACATGATAACGAAGATTTGTTTCAAATAATTCATAAGCACTGAGAATAAACATGATGAACCAATAGATTTGATCGATTATTGTACGATTTCTAAAATCATATTCTTCTTTTGCCAGAGCAATAGCAAATCGAACAGCCATGTCTTTAGCATCAGATGATTTATAAATCAATTGATATGTACCTAATGTATCACCGCATTCCAAATTCCAAAAGAAACTCGAATCAATTTCTTCGAGAGTTGGACATCTTACGGGTTCGATACCAATAAAATCCAAAAGAGCAATAATAGCCAAAATATTATAATTTTTAGGTAGATCAATAAATATTTGTCGTACCGAATGAAATGAAATTGACTCAAGTACAAACTGAAAATCTTCGTAGTTGATGCGAGAATCGAGTAAATAATATCCTTCATTGATTTTGATTGAATCAAAATAAGGTCCAGCTGAGACCAGTGCAGTTAAATAAGGAATTTTTTCAATTTGACACTCATTCAATGTTAAAAGTTGACCTGAATTAAAACGAAATGTTTTAGTTGTTGTTGATGACTCATCAATACGATTGTTCATTGAACAATTATTGTCAAATCTCGAGAGTAATACTACTTGATTATTGTTTTAATCGTAAATAAATATTTCAAATTGATGAAATGAATTCAAAAACAAAACAAGTATAAAGGCACTGTCGGATAGATTTCACTTGCAAATAACAATACAAGATGATTCTTTTATTCGAATGAGTTTAAGATGAAAATAAAACTTGCTCTCATATTTATATAAGTGCGCAATAAATGATTCATTGTGTTCCGTATTTTTTCTTTTGAGAGAGAAGTTGGAAATATCCAAGTGAAATCAACTTCTATGTTTTTTTTCCAACCCTTTCAGTTCTTGTCATTTGGATTTCCAACTTCTGTAATTATATAAGTTGCTATTAGTTAGAATTGTACAGATACAATGTTTGAGCATACAATAGTATATTACCTAGTTAATCGAAACGAAATAGCTCTTCTAATTAGATGGATGTTGTTATATATATATATCTTTCTGATAAGCATAAGAAAATTTTTCTATATTAATTTTATTGTTTTTATTTTTTATTTGATAGTGACCCGAAAAGTGACTCATTCTTATATTATGGGAGTCTGTATCGTTATACATGACGAAAACGAACAGAGAAGTGAAGAAAAGAAGAAAAACTATTACTCATTATCTTTTTATGAATCATAAGAAGATTGATATACGTGATAGCACTTTTTTCTGCTGTACGTGTATATCCTAGGTTCTTATGTTTGCAAAACTTAAATGATTGTTTTCTATTTGATTGTCTATTTGTGACGTTGAAAGAATACAAAAAAAAGTCTTGTGAAGTTCCAGTTTTTTTTTCGATAGATAAATCTTCCTGAAAGCACAACAAAACATTGGATTGATTATAAAGAATCGATCACTCAGGATTTTGCATCACATTTTTCAACTATTCCATTGATTGCAACTCAATTTCGACTTTCTTACCCTGTTGATCATTATTAAAGAGCAAACTCGATTGTGTTCTATACTTTTAGGGAGTATTGTGTAATTCACGTACTTTAAAAGAATACATAACAGAGACCGAAACCGAATTGAACTTTGGTCAATCGTTTCGGTCTCTGGACTGTTTATCGATAAATAGATCTTAAAGTCATGGGTATTTTCATCTCTGATTTTATCTAAATTGAAATTTATTGTTATCTTGTTGAATTTCAAGATATTCTAGGTATGATTACAGAGATAAGTATGCAACAAACATACACAAAACACGATTCATTGAAAGACATTAAACTTAATCATTAAATATATCAAGTTACAGTAAATAGAGATCAATGAAGAGTTAATCGTTGATGCTTTGCTTATTGTCACCCAAACATCACCAAGTGACACATTTGGACTTTGTAACCAAAAACTCAGTGTATACTTGTTCCCCATGACAACATCAACGTTTTGTGATAGTGTTATGCGAGCGGATAGCGTTATGCTAGAGGATAGTGTTGACACGGTACATGAGCGATTGCCACTTCGTGTGAAGTTATTTGATCCGTTGTTCAGATTGAGTGAGCCACAAACACAATATTCGTTCAACATACCAGTTTCGAAGCCTCCATTCTGCAACACTTCTCTATTTGATGATGTTTCACTTATTGATACATCGTCTAGATACCAAAATCCCCCTGTATAGAATACAAAAATTAATATATGATGATTTGATGTAGCCGTAAATGTGTTTGAATAGAATCTGTATTGATATGAAGCACTGTAATCTCTAATGAAAATCAGTGGACGCTGTATTGGAACATCTATTGAACATGGTCCACCTATGAAAAGCAGAAAAACATGGTCATATTCATGTAATATTCTCTGATGAAATTCGGCACATTCAATAAATCTTTTTCAACGTTAACAAGTAAGCAGTCAAAAACTTTTAGTTTTTTTTTAAAAATAATTCGTTCACAATTTTGTTGATCAAGAGAACTTGAATATAGTTATGTAAGTCGGAAGAAAAAGTTTATATATTGACTAAATAAATTCCTTCTATTTAATCATGTCGTCTAATTGTGCTTAAGCGATAAGTTGAAGAAAACATTTTCTGAACAAAATTACCAGTGAAGTCAATATATGAGAATTGTGTACAAGAAGTTTGATTCATTCCGTAGGACTACTTTAAGAATTACCTAAGATTAAAAAGTGAATAAAAGGGCAAATACTTCATTCACAGTCTCAACGATAGACGAGAAATCTGTTTTTGTCTGAGTTAATTGAATAGTTATGTTTCAAACATTGACGAGCCACCAGCTGCTCATGTAAAAGAAAGCTGTATATAACTGTTCGATCTATCTATAGACATATTCGCAGTTCGACATGCAATCATTCGATTTTTTAGAAAATTTTGTGACCATAAAACAAAGATTGAGTAAAAATGGTTTATAATTTGACAACTAAAATTCAAACATTTGTAAATAAAAAGTTTTCAGTTGCCATAAAAATTTGACGAACGAACATAGCTGCTGATAAAGAACAATTTTATGCCAAAATAGGTTTCCTCATCTAAATGATCTCTGAACAATAAAAATATCGAGAAATCATTTGATTTCGCATATTTCTAATGAAGTCTACCATTAAAAGTTGAAATTTTACAACATATACTTCATAATTTCATTTTATGAACTGTGCAAAGTATAACTGAATAAGTTCATGTACAATCTGCGGTATTGGATTTGGAACAGAGTGGCATCAAGTACAAATACAATGTTGTTCCTAGACCTGAATTGCGGACGTATAATAAAAATGATTAATTGGGATGCTCTAGGTATTGGTTTCTTTTAGGACAACCTGTACATTGCTTACTAGAAAAAATAATTCCTTGCCCAATTGAAAAAAAAACAAGCAAAAACTTCTGGAGGCTGACATTTTTCTACAAATCGTCAGAAAAATGTCGATGAGCTGTATCCTGTTGGTCAATAACAGAACTGCCCTGCACGTTTACAACATGTAGAGATCATCAAGCTTTATCACCTAGATAAGTTGACATATGTCAAGAGGAGAAAAAAATGATCTTCTGATGACCCATCAATGTTTGAGTTTCTTGAGGAAGGCTTTTATCAGATCATTGAGCAATGGATTCAACTGTAAAAATTTATTTTCTTGATTTAATATGTACATCCGAATCAGCAATATCGAAAACCTTCCTTCTCTAAATTTTAGTGCATTTAATTGAATTGATAAAAAGTTAGTCT
>CAJNOL010005069.1:0-12815 GCA_905250125.1 Rotaria sordida
GTAATGTTCAGTAGCCTTCTTAAGCGTCTGTTGTAAACTACACATGTATAATTGTGTTGAATCCAACAGTAATCTCAGGTTAGCTAAAGATTACTTTAGAACAATTCGTAATTCTGTCATGAATGATTAAATTTTTCATATAAATGAAAAATCAATAGTAATCTGTATGTTATGTATTGTCATTATTATCATAATTAATCTCACTTTGTTGACATCTATACTCTGTAAAAAAAAAAGTTGGCCGACTGAACCTTTTAGGGTTCTAGATTTTGGTTCCATTTTAAGAACCTGTTTTAGTTCTGGTCGAAGACGCTGAACTGTTTAAAGTTCTAGATCTACTGGCCAGAACTTTTTTAAGTTCTAAATTTTTTGGCTAGAACTATAAAAAAGGTTCTTAAAATGGTACTCAAATCTAGAACTTTAAAAGGTTCAAGGCTTGTCTAAAACCTTAAAAGGTTCATTATGACACCATGTTTTCTCTTCTTTTGGTGCTGATGGTGGAAATCTAGATTTCATATGAGTGTACTGAATTATAAAGATCCATACATGAATTACTTTATTACAGATTCAACTGTCCAAAATATGCCGAAAAAACATGTTTTTGTGTTATAATTAGGTAATAAGCAGAACTATGAGATAAGAATAGAGCATATGTTGATCAAAAATTACTATTTCCTTTATTTAAATGAAATGGGATGCTAATTAAAGAAAAAAAAAGGATGATTTTAAGATAACATGGTCTTACTCTGACATCATATTCGCTCTGTTAAAGCACATCTATTTCATCTTCTATCTTTCTCTCAATTAGAATCTAGAAAATAACTACTAAAGTCATTCTTTGCTCTTAATTATGCTGTTGCTTGAATATCTTTTTCCTTAATACGACAAAATTATGAAAAAGACATAGAGCAATCAAAAATATACCTGTTGACTCTATCACTTTTGTAATCGTGCACCATCATTTTCGTAAAATCTAAAAATTTGATTCAGAAACTCAATGCTTGTATGAAAGTTTCATTTTCGTACTTAATTTTTTTATTAGAAATCTATGACATCACAAAGCTGGAAAGGACATATTCTAGGGCTCTGTCTACACTTGAAAAGGTAAGATCAGTGCTTTAACAACAAAAGACTATGGCATGTAAAAGAACAATGGTAAAGTTGGTCGTTTTTGGCTGTGGAAACTGGGCAGACAATAAGTCAGATGGAGAGGTGGGGATCATTTTGAGATTGGACCATTTCGCACAGTATTTCTTTCATCTGGAAAAATTCATAACAGCCAATATAATGAATAGAAGTTACATTTAATTGAAGGTCCATTGATTCTTGGAAATAAGGTAGCAAAAGTTGGCAAACATAAACTTAATTTTTCTGAGATTTACGCACAGATGCAAGACCTACTGTAATAATATATCATAAGCAATTTTTTACAACAGATTTAAGACTTTTGGGCATTTCCATAAAAAAGGCAAGAATTTTTTTCTTTTTTTTAAGAGACCTTAAAATATCCGTCCATGATTAAAAGATATTTAGAGTTAAATAATATTCATTCTATTCAGAATATATCAATTTAAATGTTTTCATCTAGGATGGTCTAATACTGGTAGCATGAATTATGCGCGAGTGTCACATAGAGCTTCACTATTAACAAATGGACGAGTGTTGATTACTGGTGGATACAATGATGGCTTTCTAAATAGTGCTGAGTTATATGATCCATCAACAGAAATTTGGACATTAACTGCTGCCATGCATAATACACGACAGGGTCACACATCATCTGTATTAACCAATGGAAATGTGTTAGTAACTGGTGGTTCTTATTTGAATACTGCTGAATTATATGAGCCATCAAAAGAAAGTTGGACGATTACTACTACCATGAATTATGCACGACAGTGGCATACAGCATCCGTTTTATCAAATGAAAAAGTGTTAGTTGCTGGTGGAAGAATTGGTAATGTTCATCTCAATAGTACTGAATTGTATGATCCATCAACAGGAACGTGGACATTAACTTCCGCTATGAATCATGCACGACAGGGTCACGTCTCAGCACTGACAAATGGAAAAGTATTAGTTGTTGGTGGCCACGATGGCAATACTTATTTAAATAGTGCTGAATTATATGATCCATCAACGGAAACTTGGACATTAACTTCAAACATGAATTATGCACGACACGGTCACACAATATCTGTATTTAGAGATGGAAAAGTGTTAGTTACTGGTGGAGAAAATGGTGCTTATCTGAATAGTGCTGAAGTATATGATCCATCAACAGGAATGTGGACATTAACCACTGCCATGAATCATGCACGATATGATCATGTAGCGTCCTTAGTATCAAATGAAAAAGTATTAGTTGTTGGTGGATGGAATGGTGTTGCTCTTAGTAGTGCTGAATTTTATGATCTATCAACAGGGACCTGGACAACTATCTATAGTATGAATTTTGGACGACAGGGTCCCAGATCATCGGTGTTAACAAATGGAAAAGTATTGGTTACTGGGGGATGGAGTGGTAGTACTAATTTAAATAGTGCTGAGTTGTATGAATCAAAAACAGAAACTTGGACAACTACTGATAGCATTAAGGGATAGGCGTGGAGGTGTGTGGGTGTGAGTGTGGTTCTTCTATTCGCACTAAGGCCAACACCCGTACTCACAGTCACAAACATACTCGTCTTGAATTGAAAGAAAAAAAATCTTTGTTTTCAAATGAAGACTCTCACTGATAGAAGTGCATTCTGTTCATGTAATATCTTTAATGGATTCTCTGGAAATTCATTGATTTTTTCACGTAAGGCGTATTTCGTCGATGGTATTTTTTTCGGGTCAAATCATATATATGTAATATATTCTAGAAAGTAAACGTGAAATAGGAAACATCTTAAGACAATGTGGCCGGTTGAGTCTGTATTTCATTTTTAAAAAATCAGCAGACAAAATCTTTCCTCTTGGAACTGCGTAACATCTCCATCTTTACTACTGCAATATGTTAACATACTGTAAAAGAATAAAAAAAGCAACAAATAATAATCAACATCTTGATCCTAGAATATTTGCAGTCTTTTGGTGCTTCTCAATACTTTCATCTTACTGATTACAAAGCCGAGTAGAGCAAATATATGTAGATTGTATTTCAATGAGCAGTGCGCTTGATTATTTCATTGTAAATATTAATCATATTCCAACCAACGAAAAAAAGAAACATTAATATCATTCTCTTGCTTCTATTCAGTGTCATATAGAAATTAGTAGAGTATGGAGACTTGTAAATGTATTGATGATCTACAATCAATCGAATATCAAGAGAAAGCGAAAAGAAATACGAAAAATTCGGATCCATTTTGAGTCGAAACAAAATGCAGACTGTCTATGGGTGTTGTGAGAAAAATCTTTTTCTTTATACCAGATATTGGATCGTTACTATTGGTGAATGATTGTAGACTAAAGATGAGTTCTAGATTTTCTTATTTTTTCTTTTCAGATTTTATAGTTATTAGCTATGGGACTTATTTTCATAGTCAGAGACTTAATTGGTATTTGTTGAATACATTTGTCATATTTGTACTACTCCAAAAACAAGAGACATATTTGAAACGATATACGAACAAACATACATTTCAAAAGAATATAAAACAAAAGAAAACCTTCTATCTCATAAGTTCTTCTATTTCTGATTTTTTCTTTTACCATCTTTTTTAATTTAACATCTCACGTGAAAGAGTGTGGGGTGGTGGTGTGAATGTGGCTGTGGGTGATCGGGTGACGAATATTTACAGCCACTCACACCCTCATCCACACCCAGACCCAGATCCACATCAACACCCACAGTCACATACGGTACCCACACGCACATTCACACCCATATCACAGTCACATTCACTCACACACTCACATCACACCTGCACCCACAAGCTCACTCACACCCTACATATACCTATACTCAGACCTAGATCTACATCCATACCCACATCCAGCTTCCTCTGTTTTATGAATTAATTGATATATTATAAATCATTTGAGATATGAGATCTAGAAGTTCGTAAGATGTGCAACAGAAATGTTGCAAGCATACAACAGATTTATGCATCTAGTCATATTGGAAATTTGTTTCACTTCGATAAAGTAGACATAGACAGTGGTATAGACTTTATTTTTATTATAGTGTATAATGCAAGCTAGTGAATTTCTCATTAGGAACTCGATTTGTTCTAGATACTGTCACACCGTTTCATCAAGCCTCTCTTCTTTTCCTTATCTATGTCTCTTGTGTAGCTGCTTGTAAAAGCATAAGTAATAACTGTTTGACACCATTTGGATCAATAATAATCTGAGTTTCTGAAGAAGCTTTGGGAAATTTCTCTCTGAGAGCTGCACTAGCTTTTGGATTGAAAGAATCGAACCAACCTTGAAAAATACGATTTTGTACTTCTATAGATTGCTCTTCATAATTTTGATGATGAACTCGGATGTGTTTGTCGAAAACACGCTTGCGGGTTACGAATGTAGTCTCTAATTCTAAGGCTGAAGGTCGTTGATTCTGATCATCATGAGCACAATAGTGGGTATGAATTCGGGTGTTAGGGTCTATTCTTCATTTAACTAACACCCACACCCCACATTGTATCGAAGGATTAAAAGATGAGTCTTCAATAAAAAGTAACTCTATTATTATCTTGATATTCCATATCGCATGAGAAAAAAAAATGAATGAAACAAATATATTATTATTGTCTTTGTTTGCAAGCTTTGTTTCAGAAAGATCGCTAGATCTTTCATTTCAAAATGCTATCTCTATGTAGAACAAGATTACTAGTATTTTGATAACTGAATGAGCAAAACAGGACGACTTTCAATCAAGCAATTTTTTCCGAAAGTAGTTTTCAAAAAGAATGAAAAATTACCGTCATTGTGTACTGAGTTATTTTCATGATTTTGGATACGTTGTTAGTGTATGTTTGCAGAACTAAAAATTCTTTATTAATTTTCTTAGTAAGTTTTTTTGTAATATCTCAACATTATTGTATACATTAAGAGAGGGTCCGCGAGAAGACCACCCTACTTTCCACATAGGTCGCCGGAAAAAAAAATTTTTTTTTCGATTTTATTTTCTTGAATGATAGGTCTAGGTAAACTATAGTTAAATCCAAAATATTAGCGCATTTGGTTTTACCTATGAAAAATGCGAGCTAAAACAAGTTTAAGGGGATCTATTTTGACCCTAAAAAGTCGCTAAAAATGGCTGTGCTCAGTATTTTGACATTTTCTCATGAATGGTTTGACCGTTTGCGATCGGGCACATCTCATTAGATAGGGAATAGTATAGGCTACAAATTTATTCAACTTTGATGATTCATATCTGAGATAAAAGAAATCCTATAGATCAAAAATCTTCCAAATCTCAAGAAATTCGACACTCTGTGATAGTAGTATTTTGGGCTTTTCTTGAGTGGTGAAAGCGGTCCCAAATTTCTTTTTTTTACCAGACATAGATCTTGTGAAGATACATCTTTTGAGATTAAATTGTCAAGACGAAAAAACTTGGGGGTCAAGTTAGCATGGACCACACTGTCCCCTACCCTACCTAGCCACCATTGATCCTACCCCACAAAGACATACAATTTCTACAGAAACCACGAAAATGGACTTCAGATTCGTGTTCAGCTTGAAAAACTGACTTAGATGGGATATTTTAGATTGATCCCTTACTTGTACCAAGCGTGTTCAAGACCATGGGTCCACTTCATGGATATATGATGCACATATGCAACGGCGTTTTGATAACAATTCACCAATATTAATAGCTATCGAGTTCTAGTTCTTACCATTCGATAGCCCTTTTTGAAAGTTAAAAAAATATATATTTTCCAAACTCAAAAACTACTGACGAGTTGAGACGTGCCGAGTCACATTGCTCTCGGAGCACATTTCGATGCATTTTTCGCCCCCTACTTAGCCACTTTTTCGTTACAAAACAAAAGTTTAAGTGAAAATTAATATCATATTCGGAATCAGCGTTAAAAACTGAGTCGATCAATGTATGTTTGAAATATTTCTGAGACAAAATTTTGCCCTATGAAAAAATAACTCTGTACTCCCCCTCAGGGTTCATAAAAAAATGATTTTTCTCAAAAGTGTCATTTATTGTGTGGAATGAAATGGCCGAGCTTCTCTAATTTCAAAAAAAGTGAAATCACAAAAGACTAAACGGCAAAAGCGCCATTTTGAGGGAAATCGTTTTTTCATGAACCCTGAGGGGGAGTACAGGATCATTTTTTCATAGGAAAAATTTTTTTCTCAAAAATCTTTAAAACGTACATGGATCGACTCAGGTTTTAACGCTGACTCCGAATATGACATTGGTTTTGATTCAAAATGTTGTTTTGTAACGCAAAAGTGGCTAAGTAGGGGGCGAAAAATGCAGAAAATCGTGTTCCAAGATCAATGTACCTAGGTATGGCTCAGGTGATTAAGAGTTATAAGCTTGTAAAATATATAGTTTTGTAGCTTTTGAAAAGGGCTATCGAATGGTAAAAACCAGAACTCGGTAACTATTAATACTGGTAAATTATTATCAAAACACTGTGTAATATACCTATTATACATGTATGAAGTAGACCCATGATCTTCAGCACGCTTGGTACCAATAAGGAATCAATCTAAAATAACCTATCTAACCCAGTTTTTCAAGCTGAACACGAATCTGAAGTCCATTTTCGTGATTTCTGTAGAAATTGTATATCTTTGTGAGGTAGGATCAATGGTGACTAGGTAGGGTAGGGGACAGTGTAGTCCATGCTAACCTGGCCCTCGAGGTTTTTCGTCTTGACAATTTAATGTCAAAAGATGTATCTTAACAAGATCTATGTCTGGTAAAAAAAAGAAATTTGGAACCGCTTGTACCACTCAAGAAAAGCCCAAAATACTGCTATCACAGAGTGTCGAGGGTGTGGGTGTGGGTGCGGGATGTGGGTGTGAGTGATGATGACCATTAATTGAACCAACACCCACACCCTAACACTTAATTATAAGCGACATATCTTCTTTCTATCACAAAACGCAAAAAAACGAATAACAAATACTTCTTTCTAGTAGAGTAAGCGAAAAAATAATTCTTATAACAGTCATTTCAGTTCTCATTTGTACACGCTTAATACTTTGATGATTAATATAGTGCAACGGCATGTTTTCATATTCATAATGCTTCTAGAAAAATAAATCATAAAGAATTTTTCCAACTAGGAAAAAAATAATATTTAAAAGTATATATTAATCATTAACCCCACAAGCACACAACATCTCTTCATTGATCGTTTAAGAAAGCTCAGATCGAATTATAAAAAATTCTTATTTGAATCTTCCATATGATGTGAAACATTTGCAGATACCAGTAGATGATTTGGATCAAATACAAGTGACTCTCAAACGATGTCATCACCTGTCAACAATTAAATTTGATATCGAAAATACAGAATTCTGTAAGACAGTCTTCGACTGGTTTGCTGACAAAACCATTAGTGGAACATGTAGGGAGAGTTATCAAACAGTTGCTGTTTGGCTGGGAAAAAAGAAATTTCAATCGACTTAAATATGTCATGATCATAAACGAATCAAATTAATCGACGTGAATATAAGAATTTTGATTTGTTTCATCGAAATCAAATTCCAATAACTGAAAAATCCAGTGAAGAATTTTGAAGTTTTGGCTAAATCGCTTGGTGTTTGTCAAACTACCATTACACGCATTATTCGACAGGATCTTCATCTCAAAGCCTACCATATCACCACGCAACCAAAATTGACCAACAATCACAAAGATCAACGCAAATTCCTTGCATATTGGGTCCGCAAGTTTTTGCGCAAACAAGACCATGGCAAAATTTTATTCAATGATGAGAAATATTTTCCAATCGATGGCATTTTTAATCGCCAGAATGATCGTATTTATACTGCTAATCAAAATGCAGCTGATGAACAAGGTGGCACACGGGAAGTGGTAAAATATCCTAAGCAAATAATGATATGGTTTGGTGCGTGCAAAAGTGGTCTTACTGATCCAATTATATTCGAACCAGGAGAAACACTTACACATGAGAATTACATTGATATTGTTCTCCCACATGCCTTACGAGAAGGTAAAGGATTAATCGGAAATGATTTCATTTATCAACAAGATAGTGTGACACCTCATGCTTACAAAGAATCGCAAGCCTGGTGTGAAAGTAACCTTCCCCCTCCCCCAATTTATCAAGGCCGACAAATGGCCAGCTAATAGTCCTGACTTAAATATTTTAGATTACTATGTTTGGGATACTATTGGCAACAATATGGACTGAAAAAAGTCTTTGGCTATGCTTCATTGAATCATGAATATTTGACTGGTACTTCTCTCCATCGAGGGCCAGTGCCTGATTCAAATCTATCAGAATAATCAAACATATCTGAATATTCATTCAATAGTATTTCGGTACCTTTATTCCACTATTTAGAAAACAAATAACAAACATGTATCTCTATCGACATTTAGTACGACGTCCAATCGCTCTTTGAGCATTTTTGGATTGTAATCCAATGTATTAGTGTTTTATTCCACGGTTATGGGATGAAGAAATGTCAGAGAACTATACTCATTTGCGTCAAACATTGCATGCCATTTCTGAAACAAATTGTTCAATAGCTGGTAATGTTTTTAACAATCAAATATTATCTTATTATCTTCATCATGTTCTACAACCACCCGATAACTGTATCTTTTCATTTCGGCAAAGAGAAGATTAGCGTGAATTTTTCAAATACTTTATATCTTCTATTGCATAGCAAACACCATACATTGAATTGAACTTATATCAATTCACTATCATAGCTTTTTGTAAATGAATCGATATTAACTGATCTTCATTGCGCTTCTATCTTTTATTCTTTCAGTACCTGAAGATCGTTCGATCCTTCTACGATATATCATTGAAACACTGTTTATTATGCATGGTGAAACAAAACTGAACATGATCTGTCCACTTGGTGGTGACCTAGAAAGACGATATGGTCGTCCGTATAAGAATGTTTGGTGCAGAGATGTGAATCGACTATTGATGACGACAACAGACACAACAGCATACTCTCATTTAAATGAAACAAAGAATGCTATCTTCAATAGAACTTTCATTCCTTCGCTTACATTACTTTTCAAAACTCACATTTCTTCTCAACTATATTCATCCTCGTTGTTAACTATTGATTTCACTTAAAATCAATTTTTTTTTAAATAAACATATAATCTTACAAGCTTCACTTCACCACCTATTATTTCCATCCTTAACAGACGAGAATATTGATGAAAGCAACATGAACCAAGAAAAGAACCCAGAATCTTACTCAACCATACAATAACAGAATAGTTCCTAGAACTCAAAAAAAAAATAATCATCTACTAGCAATAGTCGAAACACGTCGTATGATGCTTTGAATCTATGTTCTCAAACTCACCCTCGCACACACACACCCCCTCCCCATTCTTGTTTTATAATCCTTTTTTTAACGTAAAATAAAAGAGCAACTGACAATCACTATTCATTCTTCTTATCTCAAGCACTTTAGATAATATTTATCTTTCTTCTGTAAAGTAATCATAAGAAGACTTGATAGAGATATGAAGGCTTGAATTTATAAGTTGAAAAATTGTTCTCTTGCTTTTATGTAAATTAATACGTAGGAAACCATTAATAGAAAAAGAGGAGCGAATCTGTAAAAAAAAAAGAGTGAGCATGCAGCTACACGCACTGAGATTCGTTTATGCCATTTTTATTAGTTTAATTTCTTTCTCGTTTGACAAAGAGTAAAAAGGAAAAGAAAAGTTAATAGTTTAGATAGAAATACAGACGACACAAGTTGACTTTCAAGTAAAAAAAGAATAAAGTATTCTTTTTTTTTATCACTTCAGAGACGGCGACACTTTCAGAACTATTCCTGTGTGATGTTGTTATTGACTATTCTATTTCTGTTTGGTCATATTCTTTTAAACAAACCGTGGTTTTTCGTAACTTCTTTTCAATGTTATGAATGTAAATTTGACTATTTACTTGTCAATGAATCAGTGCATCCCACACTACAAGTATTTGAGAGCATGGTACCTGATGCTTGTAAAACAAAATTATCTAATAAAACAAATCTTACTCAGTGTGAAATTGGCATTGCCATTTCAACCGCTTTGGGTACTTCTATTCCTCCACAACTTATTATTTTCTCCGAAGCTCGGCAATTTGATCTCTTTCCGGATATCATTTCCAGACAAAATGCAGTACGGTTACTAATGCAAATGTATTCTTATGAAGATTCATCAAGGAACATATTTTTTCGTTCTATCAGTTATGTTTGTCACACTGATCGATGTAATTCAGTGGAAAATATGAAATCCGTGTTGCGAGCGATAAAAATTAACCTTAACTATGAAACTGTAATAAATCAACTATCGGTACCAATTTCACTGCAGCAACACCCTTTATTATGTTCAAATTATTCTAACTTCACTTCTGCAGCGACACGTGATAATTGTCTTACATGCAGTTACAATACATATCCAACATCGGCGTGTAGAAGATGTGAAGCAAGTTCGTGTAACAATAGTCAGTTTTGTGGAAGTTGCAGTACATATGATGACAGTGAAGAAGACAAGTATTTGATAGCTGGCATATACCACCTTGAAACTCATTATCTAACTTGGAAAAATTTCACAAGTACAATTTTTTACCAATGTAACCTTCCGAATTGCAATAGTCTACAGAATCGACCACACGTTTTATCATCCTACGGCTTCACATTTGATTTGTATGCTTATGAGCATGGCATTGATTTAACCAACACAACAACGGCGTGCACTCTTTCTAGTTCTGCTGGAGGCAGTGCTACAGTACATTTCAAACTATGGCATCTCACTGTATTCATCCTATTCTTTGGTATAATATTCACCTACTAAAACACTTTGTCATATGGAAAAGAACCATCTTTTATAAACCACGTTATGATCACTGATATTGTATCGTCTTTCTTTTGTCATATTTTGTTTTATTGGATACATTTTAACCTAGAACTGAAGATTTTTCGTTAACGAGACAAAGACACTATATTTTGCGTATTAGGAACTACTAGAAAAGTGCCCGAACACGTGTCTCTCACTCACTACAAGTATTAACTAGAGAGCGGCTGAGAGTAACAGCCTCTCCTTGGCCCTCACCTTGGCACCCTCACCCTCTTCATCTACTATGATTCGAAAATATCTTCTTTATATATCTTTTTCGAGATATGTAGCAGAAGATTTTCTTGTGATTTGCAAAATAATCATAATGAATGTTTTAAGCCATTCGAAAAGTCCTTTTGCCAGGACGAAACACGTGTCATGGTAGCTATTCTCAATCTCATCATCCTCACTCTCACACCATCAAGCATTCCTACTAATCTAGTCATTTCTGAACGATAGACATTGATCAAGTGTACAATCTTCTTCTTAAATTGACTTCAAACAATGACATTATCAGACGACTTCTTTAGATCATCATCAGATTCGAATTAGATTGAAGAAATAGGAGCAGAAGTACAAGAAACTTCAATGAATCCCCTAGCAAACAATTAGAAAGAAAATAGGTAAAGACCGCTTTACAGATCTGCTCATATTGTTTTTCAATAAAGATTCGATGGATATTTTGACCAAATGAAAGATGGTGAAGATAGTTCTGAACAAAAAAAATTTATTTTTCATCTTCTTTGAAAAGGCCTATCTCTCTTGAGAAACAACTCAATTGTGATCTTGTTCGATGAGATGTCGTGGAAAATTTTCTATGAAATATATTTCTAAGAAAATTCTTTGACAAGCTAGTTTACTTCAACACAAATTGACAAAAAAAAAAGGTTTGATTTAAATGCATTGTCTTTTTCCCAGTGTTTTTCAAATCAATTAGATATCGACGAAGAATCATCTATGGAAGGATTTCTCTCATACACATTCACTCATTCATCGCTCTTTACTCTCAATAAGAAAAACAAAAAAAAATCGTTCGAATGAAAATTTCTGATCAATGTCTTTCGATGAGAACCAATTCTTTCAGATGGATTTCATTCTCAATAGTCGAATTTTCAAATCTAATCCATTTGGTCAATATTGAAGTTTAAACTGAATGATTGATGAATATCTCAGCCTTTCCAATGAATTATAATTATATAATAGACAGATTATGTGTCTCATCACTGCTTTTTTTTTATCAATCAACTATCAAATTGAATGATCAATTCATTGATATATTTCGCTTTGACAAAAAAAATCATTGTTTATCATGCATGATGATCCATCTGAAGTAGAAGAGAAGTTCTTTCACATACCAAATGTTTTTAATGAACTAGATCAATTGATTAGTCACTAAAAATAATCTCGAGATTGTTTTTTTAAAGACCAGATAGACTGATTTGATTTGTACAAGAATTTCAGTCTGAATCAAAGCAATTCAATTAATAATGATCAATATTCGATTTCTTTCACAATCGATCATTATCACAAATAAGACTTGTCAACTGATCTCATATTTGGTCATAGAAATCATACGTTGGATAAAGTTTATTTCAACAAAATAAACACTTTTGTGTGAATATGTTATTTGAAAGAAAGAATTTTTTCGATGAGACTAGCTCTTACAATGGAACGGTTTGTATTGTTTATCAAAATGATTGGACATATTCGGGTCAAATTAAAGCTCTCACTGCCAAACTAACAAATTTAAAATATTACGTGCCCATAGCGTACTTAGAGCAAGTTACTTAAATTT
>CAJNOL010005071.1:0-12811 GCA_905250125.1 Rotaria sordida
CTCAACATTCAATGAGGATCAAAATAAATTTATCTAGGAGAAAAAAATATGATCTTCAAAGAAGTTTGAATTTTACAGATAGATAAGTGCGAGTGTTATCAAAAGATATTTTCAACATAAAGAAACATTCAAGATATTTATTACTCGATTTCTTCCAATCTTAATCTGAACTAGATGCGTTCTATTGACTTCCTGAAAATCAGTTTAAAGCCAGGTATAGGAGGTATCGAAGACACATGAATTATCTTTTCGGTTTCTGCTCTGTTTGGATAACAATAATACTTTTCTTTTCAAAACTTTTTTCGTAGATTCATGGATCAAGTAGTAACAGGCACCTAGAGTATATTATCAATCAATAATCACAAGTGAAATATTGGAATGAAAAATCATGATAAAATAATGAAAAAGAATTCGAAATATTGAAACACAATTCTTTCTATTTTATCTGTTATAACTATCGATTGACCGAAAGAGAAAAGGAAATAGATGAACTACGGTAAAGCAAGAATTTGCATTTTGATTTGTTCTTATCGTCTATATGAAGTGAGCAACATTTCTTCAACTGCCGTATTTGCCTCACTTCATACGACCGAATGTCGTTAAGAATTGTAAACTATTAATCACAATAATATAGAGGACATAATTTCAGAAGTTATTAGTTCATTGTATTCGTGAATCATCAGTCATATCATTTTAAGATAATGTTTATTGTATTTTCTTCATTTTCACATACATCATTCTCGAGAAAAATTTATTCTAACAAACAAGCAACGTTCGTCGCTACGACTCGCTTCACCCTCGACTGAATTCATTCTATTCACTTTGACAAATATTATCAGATAAATCGCCAGTTTTGTGTGATGCTATAGCCAACACCATACGAACAAGTCTTTCAACTTTTGCAATTTGGAAAAACCAACACTGGTAATGTCGAGTTTGGAATATGTAGTATTTGCGCGATATTCTCATCATAGATCACATTTCTTTGGCTTTTATGAGAAATTGGTATGATTTTGAATTAGTCGTCTTCACTACAAAAATTGCCTCAGCTCTTTCGAAAAATACTCTATATTTCATTCAAAGCTTTACGCAAGAAAAGACGTGTCTACCTCGTAAATGAATGACGAGTTGCTCATCAGCGTCTCTCGAGGGCGCCAGTTGTAACTCACCGATCCCAGATTCGATCTACTTGGTCGAGTAAAGTCAGAAGGTAGAAATGACACTTCAAAAACCTATTTTCTGACGTTTTTACTATGGATATGAGCTATGAATCGTGGTTCATCTTTAGTGAAATAATTAGTCTATTTCGCTGAAATACGAAGAGATATTCAAATCTTTTCTTGCCCGATGACTTACGAGATACCTTGTATATAAAAAAAAATAACATTAATCATTTTCTTATGCATGATTCAATCACAAGGTGACTCAAATAAGATAACGTTCGAAGTAGATTTTTCTTCTGTGCTTATTTATTTTCCCTAGAGAAAAAAAAGTTGATTTTATAATCTGAATTTTTCTATATTTCAATTTCATCAAAAAAAACTTCTCTAGTGTTATAAAGTCGAATTAAAAAGAAAAACAAGCGGCTTAAAAATGAAAAGCAGTGACTCTTACTAAATGTTGTAAATAAAGAAAAAAAATGGCAATGATTAAAGTACGTAAAGACTAAAGATGCAGAAGAGATAGATGATCATTGAAAGACATGTTTGCTCATTTTATTCAAAACTTTTGATTTGTCAATCTCATTCGCTCATCATCGATTTATACTCATTCTATATACTTTCCAGTATCGAATACAGGATGAATCATTTGCATCTCGACACATGTTTCATATCTGAAAGAAGAACGTTTGCAAGTAATATCGACTAAAGAATGAAACAAGAAAAAAAGCAGTGTGTTATATTATTACATCATGAACGAGCAATAAGAAATCAGTTATCTCATACGATATTTTTGATTATTTTTGAGTACATGATATCTACTATTCATTTTCCAGCCTAAGTGATTACTTGGATTCTGTATTAGCTGGCTATTCTCACTATTTACTAAACTTTCGTTCTGTTCTTAAATCGAAATTTAATCTTCTTTGCCAACATATACGACCACATCAAGTCATTTCTATTATATTGTCCCATGACAATGATACATCAAATCAATCAAACCTGTTCTTTTCCCATTTTAAACTCGAACAATTCATTCATCTTCAATCATTTGATATGACTACGATTAGTGATAATAAACACAGACATACACTACTATATATAACTTAATTTCTTGAGTGAATTGACTAGCAGTACCCCATGCTCATAATCTCGCTTTGGTTTCATTGCCTCATCTACGTCATTTAACTCTTCAAAGTTACTTTTACTGGGACTTATCATTTATATTGAATCAAATTTCTAATCTTTATTCACTTGATATCAAACTTTCATATGATAACTATCTAAAGTGAACGGATACCATATCATTATTGTCCCATCCTAAACATTCATGGTGCGTATAGTTATTTGAAAATTGTATATATATATATATATTCTTTGTTTTTTAAGATTAAGGTAAAAAAAAGACCATGATCCATGTAGAACAATTTTTGTCTAAAATACCTAATCTATATTATTTCGAACTTATTGCACAAGGTTATCTGGATCTTATTGATGGCCAAAAATGGGAATTGTTTCACATTTGTCTATATTCAATCTTCGATTACATCTTCTGTGTTCATTACCAGATTTTTCCGAAGAAAATATTCTTGATTCATTTTGCTCAAGCCAAGTCAAAATTCGAAAATTAGTTTTTATCATATTTCTGTAGGGCATCATGACTAGAATTCATCGAGTTCAAAGTTTTCGAACCTGGGACCAATCGGACGGGCTCGAACTACGACATTCATTTAAGAACTACCGTAAAACTCTAGTATCTCGACAGCAATAAGCTACGGACTTGAACTGTCTTCAGAATATTCTTAACTCATTTGATTCTACAGAATACAAATAGTCTAGTTCAATTCTTGAATTTGTCTTTAATATTGTAGACTGAAACAACTTTGGATACTATAAATGGTAATGATCGTATTGAATCAACATTATCACAAGGAACAAATATTACTAGGTCACAATTAATACTATCTGATCAATAATATCGTCAAGCAAAAATTTATGAAGAAAATCGATATTTAAAGAAAAAAATCAAAACCTGATGATGAATCATCAAAAAAAGGAAAGAAATCATCGAAAAAATCTAATATAACAGTAATCGATGATAATGATGATGATATTTATCGAATTGCTAAAGTAACACATGGTGGTGAATTACCAGAAGGTGCTACAGAAAGTGGAAATGAAGACAATGATCATGATGTAATTGTTGGAAAAAATAAAAAATATGATCCACATCGAGCACTTAATATTGACTTAAATGAAAAACCTATTCAATCGATTCCTACACCATCACCATTGACATCTCAATTAAAAGAACCAGTTCCTAAACAAGTTGAAACACCTCCTATATTAATTGGAAAGCCAAAAAAATCTAAGAAAAAGAAAATAATTGAAAAACAAGAACAATCATCAACATTGAAATCTAAACACAAACGAGAACGTAGTGATTATAAAGAATTATTATCACCAGCTGATGAGGAAGAAAATTGTCCAACTTCAACACCTCCTCTTCCTGCTATTGCAAAGAAACCAAAGAAAAAAAAATCATCATCAGAAACAATAACAACAGTAGATACAAATACTTCTGCACCACTTCTATTGGACATTATAACAGATGATATTCATCTAACAAATTAGTCTGAGCAACAATACAAAGAACAAGATACTTATAAACTAGTTGCTCAATCTGACAATTGTAAGTTCAATAGTTATTCTAGTTTAACTAATGGATGAGGAAACTTCGCTAAGCGACAAAATGCTTTTGATATGAGTCTTATTTCATTTGATAGATTCTATTGAGATTTCAGAAAATCTATGCTACCTTCTTGAATGATGTCGATTGTATTAAGTTTTCAGCATAATCCTATAGTTCCGTCCGATTTCAATTTGTTATAAAGTTTGATATATTATTTATTTTTAGGAATATTCAATTAATCCAGATTCATCAATAGCTCAACTTGATGTAACATTTCTTGTAAAAAATCGAACATCGTTTATTATTGATCATATTAATATTCATTGTATTGATAGTATGAGTTCGAAATTATTAAATACAACAAGTACAAATTTAATATCATTTTAATCTATAAGTCTTTTTCCTCATTCACAAAATTATATTCATATTTATTTTTCAATAAATGCTATATCATTTTCTCAAAAATTAAAAACAACATTAACTTATTCTATAAATGTATATTGAAAAAAAAATAGAAAATAAAAAAAAAACAGATTTTTTTATCATTATTTTTGATAAATATATTTAGAAATCAAATACAATTGAAACAGATAGAATTGAATTTAAACTTAATTTGCCTTGTTCACAATATTTACGACGAAAGACTATTGATTCGTAAGAATAGATTTTTTTAGTAAATTATTTAATATCTATATTTTTTTTTTGAAGTATTGCATTTGCTGATTTGATGAGTTCGAGTGTATTGATATGTCAATCACAACTTCGTATTTCATTATCTAATCAAGACTTTCTATTGATGATTAATACAATTTGTCAATCTTATCGATTAACTGGTTAGAAAAAGAATTTAAATAAGTCGGTTTTTTTTATATTTAAGTTTTTAATTTAGTTGTCGAAAAAATTAATTCGGCTGCATCTTTATATGCTGAAACAATTCTTGAACAACCAATAGCTCTTTTATTTAAATCAATAGTATGTATATTTTGAGATGTTCATTAATAACCAAACTAAATAATTTATTTATTTAGTTCTAATCTCATGAAAGAAATAAAAACATCATTAAAATAATTTGTTTTTCTTTTCTCTCTTCCCTTATTTCATTTATTTGTGTTTTTATTTTTATTTTTATTCCATAGACAATATCTATATATAAAGCGAAAAGAAAAATAACAACTGACAAACAGTGATCTTTTATTTTGTTGCATCTATTATCTTTATTTACAAAAACAAATCTCCCTTATGTATCAGATAATAAGTATAATTGATCTTCTGACACAGAGAAAAATATGTTCTTTGCTTTTTTTTATTCTGAATGATTATAGTCAATTCTCATGTGTATGCATATTTTCTGTTTTTTGATTTTTTTATTTGCTATAATCCGTACATTATATATATATATTTATAAAAAGAGAAAAATTATTGATAAACTATTTAATCATTCTCGATTGGTTTCAAATGATTAGAAGAAAGAAATTTTTCTTTTTCATGAAACTTATTAAATTTCCAAGTGAAATAAGTACCGATGAGCTGGAGCAACCGTTAATTGTCTTGATCTTGGATAGAAAAAGTTTTTTAGTTCTGAGTTCGACAACTCTATTGTTTACGAAAAGAAAATGGATTATTTTACTATGAAGATTAGAACAGCAAATATTGATGTGATCGTTACTCAATAATTATCGTATAAACTTAGAATACATGAGTCGCAATAACATGATATGTGACGCAAGTTTTACATGACTATAAAAGATATCACTCACAACGAAAAAAAAATGTTGTACCTGACCCCGGTCCCATATCTGGAAATGCTGTATAGAGTAGAATTCGTCAGGTTGGCCTTCAATACTTTACTTAATTTTGCATTATCATCTCAAATATCGATATAATCTGGAAAAGTCGAATCCAATAGATAACTTGTTTTTACTGAAAAATCACTGTGACAGACTCTTATTCTGTAAGGTATCCTAGAAGTTTTTCAGTATATCTTTACTATTTTATTGAATTTTATCAACTAATTCTTTTTATGATAGACTCATACACTGAGTTTTTAATTACACGAAAAAATTTCAAAAGCACCCTTCAAAGCTATTATTTTTAACCTAAATGTAAAAATTTAGCTGGGTGTGAGTGTTGATGAAAAGGAGATCGACATCCACCCACACCCATATCCAGTAATAAAAAGCTCTTGATGTGATGCAATCACATCGAAAGGAAGAAGTGAAGAAAGAAAAATGAAATCTTACTTTTCTTTAGCAGTCGTTTATTTACATATTCTATCTTCACATTGTCACTAACTATACAGACACAAACTCAGAAAGAAAAAAAATCGATGGCAACAATAATGAAAATTCTCTTCAGTGTGTTTGTTTTGTTGGCTCGTTCGTTGATAATGTACTTTTTTTGTTGATCTTTCTTGTTTTTCGTAGTTGTATTTTCAGAAGAAACCCGATAGAATCATGCAATCAACCTTACGGCCATTTTTTTTTCGCGAAACAAAGTTCTGTGTTTGTGCAAAGACATGCGACCATGCACTACAATGATGGTGTTTTGTTTTTGTTATGTTTGAGTTAAGAAAAACAGCAGTCATGTTTTAAATATCTCCACCGATTTCAGTTAAAAAAATACCAGCGATACTTTTCATTATTTGGCAACTGTATGCAAATATAGATGACTCTCTTTCGCATGCATGCATGCAAAAACAGAATTTGTTGATAGATGAGTTTTTTAATCATATTCTGCGCCCATAATATTCCACGTTTTCACTGTATTATATAGAATAGATGTTGATAGTACCAATGATTTAACATCAGTTTCTATAGAGAAACATGTTTCCTAATACGTTTCCTGTTGAAATGCATTAACTATTAATACAATTTTAGTTATGCACGTATGTAATGATGTACATTAAAATTGAATGAATCCTCAATAGGGTGTGGATGTGGATGCATCAGTTATATGAATCTAACATGTATCTTTTCAATTTGATCTAATTACTATCTATTCATATGCACCTATTATTTCAGATAAAAAATGTCAGTACGTATACTTCCTCATCCATTCAGAACAAGACTAATTGTTTCGAAAATGATATCAACTGTTTGACAACAATGAATGAGTTGAAACTAGGATTTTCAACTAAACTTGCGAAAAATTTATCTTGCAGATCGAATTGCAAAGGTTACATTATGAAAAGTTCTCGAAAAGAAGTTTTAATCTTTATAAGATTATGATTTCAAGATAATGGATGATTTTGATTGATGCATAATATTTCATCAGAAGTTTATTTTAAAATAACATACATTGTAAAGTTTAGATGAAATTATTGTTGATTTATATCTTCACAATCAACCGTTTTTTTCAGTATCTCCAAAACAATACGAAAATCACAGCTCAATACCTCACAAACACCAATTATGATATTTGTGCATGCTCAGACTAATCGTTTTTGGTATTTTTTCACCCAGAATCACGATGAGAGAAAAACTGATTCAGCAACTATAACGTGTGATACATGTCTTCAATGACGAAGCACGATGTAAGCAGCTTTCTTTGCTTGAATCACTTGTTACCTAACAACAATATATTGAGCATGTAAACAACGTTGTTCGATGGTTAGTTCAAAAAAAAAGTCGAATCGAATTTTCTTGTCATTGTGTTCACATTATTATCATGTCGACCACAGGCAGAAAGAAAATAATCGAATTAACAATGCCTGTGTTGATTTTTTTTTCGTTCTTATCAGAAAGAGAAAAACTTCGCTTTGAAAGAATCAAAGAAAACTAAACAATGTATGAAACAACGTATCGAATGTAATGGCACTTAAGTCATTGTACAGATGAAAAGTAAACGAAAGTTGGAAAGAATAACAATAGAATAAATGACGCTGTTAGATTTTTTTCTTTTTTGTTTACTGTTAATAAGCCTATTTTCAATTGAAACGAGGCGAAGTTTATCGTTGAGTGTCAACAAAAAATTAACCATATTTTACGTCGGAGCAATATCTAGAAAAAAAATAAAAGGCAATAACGACTATAGGACATAGGCTTGTCTTTGCAGCTTCTCTTCACTCACACGCAAATTTCAGATATATCATTAGACACAGATCAATATTTCAGCCGGTGTAACTGAATTTCAAATTGTTGTCTACTTAAATTTAACTTAGAGAAATTAAATGTTCTTGCCAATGGCCTCATGATGCAAAACAGTATCTAATGTCGAGAAAGTATGACTCTTACAAATATTCAATAGTTATCTATTTTGTGGATTGATTTTATGGCATATGTAGTCTTCTCAATCATCTCTTTGTCTAGAGTTGTTTGTAGAGCTTCAAAGACTTCAATAGTTCATGAAGATCTTCTTTTCAGAAGACAGTGTTCATATTTCATTTAAAAACAATGCTTTGTTTTAGTTTCACTGATGTTAGTAAAGAATGTTGTAACTATACCTAAATGGTATTTCATGACATCTTTCAGTATTTAGAGATTTTTCGTAAAAGCAATGATAAATTTCGAGCATGAATACTCTTTGTTTGTTATGATGAAACTTTCTGTCGTAAAATCCCATGCTGGTATCCTGTTGCCTTCGAATCTTAAACAAAACAACTGAATACTATGTCATTCATGACTTTATTTTGTTAATTTCTGAATAATCATCGACTTCGTCTAGCTCTACTGATGTATCCGAATGATAACATAAGCTGATTTAAATATGAAGTCAGTCTGTTATGCAAATCTAGAGATTTATTCCAAATTCAAGTTTTAGTAATATCTTTCTTTCATTTCTTATCAATATTTTCTCCACCATCATTGTCTTCCTTTTATAATGTAAACATTTTTGCAAGCTAATAAAACTTCCGAAAAACCTCTATTTACACCATGACGAATTTTAAAACATTCGTATCACAATGAGAAAAAAGTTGAACGCCCTAGAGAACTGATTCTTGAATATTCATTCGATTTTAACGATCTTTTGAACATGAACTGAATCATATTTAGTATATACATTTCAGCAAAGTAGATGGTGTCATAACAATAACCGTGGAAAGAGACGAAATAAATATAATGTAATGAACAGCATTGAATTGATTTTTAAGACATTTCGATTGATTCAAACTCATCAACACGATAGAAGAACACAGAGAGACAGTTGCAAAGAGCTAAAGAAAGAAAAAATGCAATATTACCTTTTTTAGCAGTCCTTTGTTTACATAGTCTACTTTCAAATTTTCACTCACTGTACAGACATGAATGAAAGAAGAAAAAACATCGATGGCAACAATAACAAAACTGTATTAATGTATGTTTTTATTTCGTTAGCGCGTTCGTTGTTAATGTACTTTTTTGTTGTTGATCTTTCTTGTTTGTCATAGTTACATTTTCAGAAGAAACCCAACAGAATCATACAATCAATATTACTACCGATTTCTCTGTTCGCGGAACAAACTTCTTCGTTTGTGTAACGACATGCCACATGCGCTGCAATGACGATGTTCTTTTTTAGTTATGTGTTCAATACTACTGTCGATTTTACTTAAAGAAAATGCCTACGATACTTTTTATTATTTGTTAGTCGTATGCATCCGAAATAGATGTTTCATAATATGTTTTGTATCGAAATAGATTTATTATAGACAGAATTTTAGTGATAAACGTATACATAGGGCAGGAGTTTTCTCGTTGTCATTTCTACGCATATTAAAATTCTGTGAGCCTCAAATGTGAACATATACAATTTGAATATTATTTCTTTATGAATGATATAGAGATTAATGAAAGTTCAGCAGTTAGAATACCAAAAGAAAACAAAATTTCTCCTTATTAAACACATATTTCGAAAGAATATAAAATAAATCAAAAATCATTTTAGCAAGATTGTGAGTGATGTTATATTCATTCTACAAGTCTCGCTCATATACTCTCACGACGACATTGGTCACACTGAAAAACATGTATATAGCAGTACTTGTCTAATACGAGATCGAATGTAAATAAAACTATCGTATTCACATATGACACCAGCAGCCAAAAATAAATAATAAATTCTTTCTCACTTATAATTTTAATTCAAATAATGACTATCTTATTAAACTAGCAAAGTAACCAAAGGCTAATTATATTTTGAATATTAATGCAAATTTGAATTAGAACTGTCTAGTACACCATACGACTAAATTATCTGTACGAAAAGTCATTATTGAATTGTTTCATTCATTTTTGAATTTTCATAATACGCGCTTCAATATTCAACTATATTCGAATTTCAATTAGAAAAACTCGCAATAGTGTTCATTATAATCATAAAGAAAATAAATCGAACTACTCATGTCATTGTTGTTTTTTTTTGTTCTTGCCAGCAAGAGAAAAAAAATCGCTCTCAGAAGACCAAAGAAAAATAAACAAAGTATGAAACAAGGTATCCAACGCAATGACACTGACATCACGGTATAGATGAAAAACAAACGAAAGTTGGAAAGAATAACCAGAAAATAAATGACGTTGTTGGATTTTTTCTCTGTCATTCGTTATTGACAATTATATTTTTAATTGAAACTGAATATGTGAAGTTTGTTGTTTGGTGTCAACGAAGAAAAAAAACAACACTCACACTTAATATTGTAGTAAAGTTTAGAAAAAGAACACAAGGCAATGACTATAGGGTATTGATCATGAAAGTAAATGTTGGCAATTGATGCAACGATCTTTCTATACTCAGAACATTGAATAGAGACTTCTGTAGTTGTCGTTTAGTTTGTAAAGTTATTTTGTAGCCACAAAGCCTAGCTCTCGCATTGAGGCAGTTGATTCCAATCTTCATCAATCTATCCATTAATATATTCTAAAAGACACGATAATCATTCTAAGTCATCTTTGAAATATAAACATCTATTACGGGTTATTAACTTTTCATTAATCAATAGTCGTGAAAATGTAGTCTGTCACATTATGGCAAATGTTCTTGTCAATGACGTTATAATAAAAAATGCTATTTAATTAGTATCGAGAAAGTGTGACTCTTACAAATCTTTCATGGTTTTCTGTCTTGTGGATTCATCTTACGACATATCTGATATTCTCGATGACAATCTTGTCTAGAAATAATTTTAGAACTTCAAAAGCTCTAATACTACATGAAGATCTTCTTGATAATACCTAAATGATATTTCATGACATCTTCTAGTATTTAGGATTCTTTGCTTAAAAACAATAATGAATTCCGTGCATCAATACGTTATGCCTGTTATCATTGTTGGTTATGATGAATATTCGCATATGAAGTCTGTTTCAGGTTTGGTTTTACAGATGTTTCCGAGCAGCAGCATAAGCCGATTGAAATATGAAATCTATTTGTCATATTCATCTAGAGATGTAAGCAGATCACCCGCAGCGCCGTCAATATAGTAATCAACCAAAAAACTAAGTACTCGACTTTTGAAATTCTTCTATTTCCAGTTCTACTTTCGGGAAGATCTTTCTCTCATTTCTTAGCAATCTGTCCTACATCATCATATTCTTCAATTTTCCAAATCAAGAAGACTTCTTGTCACATAAAACAAAAGGGGATGCTCTAGCGAACTAAATTTTCAGCATTCATTAAATTTTAACGATCTTTTCAATATGATGTTTATCATACTTAGTCTATACGTTTTTCGCTACATTAGATACTTGTGAATCAAGAACGATGAAGAAAAAATTGAATGAATATAATGCAACGAATAGTATCGAATTGATTTTTAAGGTCTTTCGATTGATTCAAACTCGTCAACATGATAGAAGAAAATAGACAGCCAGTCGTAAAAAGCTTTCGATGAGATGTCAACACATTAAAAGAAAGAAGCGAATAAAAAAAAATGCAGTCTTATTTTTCTTCACCAGTTCTTTGTTTACATATTCTATCCTTGCAAATAATGGTATCAATAATAAAAGTGCATTAATGTATGTTTTTGTTTTGTTGGCTCGTTCTTTGTTAATCTACTTTTGTTTGTTGATCTTTCTTGTTTGTCATAGTTACATTTTCAGAAGAAACCTAACAGAATCATGAAATCAATGTTACAGCCAATTTTGTTTCTATTCGCGGAACAAAGTTCTGTGTTTGTGCAAAGACATGTGACATGCACAACAATCATAGTGTTTTTTTTACTTATATCTTCAATATTACTGTCGATTTTAGTTAAAAAAATAACTGCAATAATTTTCATTATTTGTTAGCTGTATGCAAACATAGATAACTCTCCTAATAGACATTTTCTCGTTGTCATTGTGATGCACGCTAAAATTGTGTGAATCTCAACTGTGAACAAACACAATTTGAATATTATTTCTTGATGAATCATATAAAGATTAATGAAAGATCAGCAGTTAGAATATCAAAAGAAAGTAAAGTTTCTTTTTATTTTACACATATTCCAAATGAATATAAGATACATCAAAAATCATTTTAGCAAGAGTGTGAATGATGATACATTCATTCTTCTAGTCTCACTTGCGCACTCTCAAAATGTTATTTACCTCATTGAAGAATGTGTCCAGAATTCAATAACCTGTTGAAATTTAGGTAGCAGATCAATCCTAATGTTTCAAACAAAATTGACAACATCATAGTTTGTTTACTCACAAATTGTAGACAATTGCAGTGCTGTCTCGAATATGAGCGTGGCTGTGGATGTCGAAAGAACCAAAACCTACACCTATATCTTTCTGAAAATGTCTTGGGTTTCGTGAATTCCGAGTTTCGTGAGTGGAACTGCACTTTTGAGTGTTCCAGGAGTTTAGAACTCACTGAATTCGACTATTGCTGCCAAGTGATGACTAATTTTATTCAGAATATTGATTCGAATTTGAATTAGAACTGTTTAGGACAGGATATGGCTAAACTTATTGTATGTGACAAGGATAAAGATAGTTGTTCAACTATTGCTCCAATCAATATTGAATTTATTTTTCTTGTTGTTTCGTTTATACTATCA
>CAJNOL010005072.1:0-12811 GCA_905250125.1 Rotaria sordida
AGTAGAGAGATGTGTATAGTAGACGTGCAGACATGTGAATGAGTTATTCAATAAAGACATTAGCTCATGAAAAAGAAATATTTCTGAGGAAAATTCATGTTTACTGTAATATGAATTTGAAAAAAAGAACAAACAAAATTGATCATATTTAGATACACATAGTACATAATATTTATAAAAACATCAAAACTATAAAAATTAAATATCAATATATAAATTTTTAAGAAATCTTATTAAACAATATACATTCAAAATAAGTAGAATATTTCATGAATAAACTATTATATTAGATGCAACAGAAAGGTAACAAAAAAAAGTTAAAACATATCTAGAATTTTTATTTATAGAAAAAAAAATATATAGATTTATGAATGAAATAAAACGAATAACAAATGATATAAATCATTTAATGATTATTGATGATTTATATGAATAATTAATTTTTTCTTATCCATCGATTGATGCTATGGATTCATTTCGTTGACGTGCTTCAGGTGTTCGATTCCATGGTTGTTCTTCACCATTAAATAAAATACAATAAGCAACACAACCTAATACACCAATACCAGCTGAAATATTAAATATAAGACGCCAAGCTTCAATTGTTTGCTAAATAATTCACGAAAAAAAAAAACTTAATTAATAAACATTTATCTTATAAAAATAAAATCTTACATTTTTATTTGTAATGGCACCTACAACATAAGGTGCAATAAAACCAGGTATTGCTGCCAAAGAATTCGTAATACCCATTAATGTTCCTAATAAACAAAAAAAAACAAAGAGTTCAAATTAAATATAAATAAACTTCTTTTATTAAAAAAAGTTTTACCAGCATAGTTTGATGCAATATCAAGATGAGACGTTAATGGACCACATGTATGTAAACCAAGAAAGCCAACAGCAATAATACAACAAACAACTGCACCTATTTGATTGCATCCCATATAAGCAATTCCAATCAAAAATGAACATGTACCCAGAGTACCTTATAATCAAAAATGACACATTGTTTTTTTTTTGAAAATTTTTCTTTATCTTTTCTTTCTTACCAATAATCGCCTGTCCTTTTCGAAGTATTGTTATTGATAAAATATTTCGTCTTCGTATACGATCTACTATAGGTCCCATTATAATTGTTACCAAAAATTGTGCAAAATAAGGTAGAGCAGATAAAAGACCATTCTAAATCATCAAAGAGTTAAATAAAAAACAAAAATTTTTAAATGTCAAAGGCAATTATAAGTTTTTCGATGATTTTTGACTATAATCACAAAGACTTTTCCCATCTAATAATGTATACATTATTAAATACTACTGCATAATGTTAACATGTCAACGGTACACAATAGAATCAGATAATATATAAATAGAGATGTAAGCCGATCAACTGACCTGTCGCTACTGTCTTCAATTTTTTGGAGGAAATTCTCAATCATCACCACTGATGGTCACAAAACAAGTCTGACTTGACTTGCCCAACTCTGTTCGAAATTAAGAAAATTTCTGCTACCGCCAATCAATGTATCGGCTTACATCTCTGTACATACATCATTCGATAAAAGAAGTCTTTGTCTACAAGTCTATGTACATCCCGTTCTGTAGTTAAAATCTTCTAGTCATCTTTTATTACCTGATGTAAATTAAAATTAAGTATAGTAGCAAAATAAGTTGGCAATGATGTTAATAAAGTATAATAAATATAACTGTGACAAACATGCATCATAATAATACCATATAGTGGTAGACAACGAAGTATATATTTCCATGGTGTTTTTCGATTCTTAAAAAATAAAGAATAAATATTAATAAATATTATTTAGTTTCAATACTTGGCGTATATGTGTTTTTATATGTTGTTTAAGAAAAATACGCTCTTTTTCTGATATACGTGGATGTTGATCTGGTGAATTAAAACCAAAAATACACCAACCACAAAACCATAGACAAGAGATTACGCCTAATAATCCATAAATATATATATATATATATATATTAGTTAAATTTTACTAAAACACAATTTTTGTTTTACCAAAAACATAAAATGCTGATGGCCATCCACCAAGAAAATGTTCTGCAATCATAATACTAACCAATGGTGCAGTAACAATTATTCCGACATTTGCACCACTATGTGCTGCTGGTGGAATTGTACTACGTTCTGATTGTGGTATCTTTTGTAAAAAAAAAAACAAAAATAAGAATTCATTTTTTTCCTAAACAACGTCAGTATCTTTTAATTGATACCCAATTTCCCCAAAGAGCAGCTGCTGATGGAAATCCTGGACCACAAACAATACCAGTTATAAATCGTATTGCAATTAATAATCCAACATGTGTACGAGCTGCTAATGGTGTTAATAATGTTAATAAACCGGCTATTAATACACATCCACCAAATATCCATTTAGCACCAAATTTTTCTGCAAAATTTCCTGTACAAGAAAATAGAAACATTTTTATTTATAATGAATTTATTTTTGAAATTTATTAATTACCTGCTAGTCTATAGAACAAAAAATAAAAATTCATTTTAGAAAAATAAAATGGTGAATATATTTAATTTTCTTACATTTGCATTGTAATATAACCATAAAAAAATGCTCCGAGAATAAATCCTTGAAGTGTTGGACTCCAATCGAATTCATATTTCTAATAAAACAATATACAGATTATTTATTTATAAGATAAATCTAATCAAATAGATATATATATACTGGTGAAGGTGTTGTAGAATTTTTATTTAGTGGTAGACATGATTGAATTGATTCATTTAAAGCACTTTGTGGTGTTGCCTAAAGAAAAAAATTTTAATTCTATTATATATCATATTATTAATGTACAGACCATAGCAACAATAGCTACAGATAAATTGACTCGCAAAGAATAAAGACAAAAGAAACCAAAGAAAGCCCATGTAGCAATAATATAACGTGCAGATATATTTGAACATCGAAAGATGCCTGTTAAAGGTGGTTCTACTCGAATATCATCTAATACAAGTTTTATTTTTGACTGTGTTTCATTAATTGAATTAACATCCACAGTTGTATCGTTTAAAGTATCTATTAAAATTGTCTCATGATGTTGATCATCTTTTGTTAATGTAAATAATTTGTCATTATTATGAATAGTTTTAGTATCTAAATTAATACCTGAACGTCTTTCACACATTGTATCTCACGTTTTATATACTACATATATGCGCAAATCAAAACAATGTTTTTTTTACAAATAAAGAACCAACATTTAATGCAATAATGTCAATAACACTCAGATACCTATAGAAAGATATGGTTTACACCATTTTTTACTTATCTGACAACTTATACTTTTATCTTTGTACTATGGTCCCATTTCACATTGTTTAGCTAACATGACTCATATGGATAAAGGGTCATCCATAGAGAATGTCCAAGTGAAAATCACATCTTTTGAGGGATGTGTGGGTGTTTTTCTTTTCATATATAATCACACCCTTCTTCTATTAATTAAATAAATTATATTGATGAAATAAATTCCATGTTAATATAGATAATTATTTTAAATTTTGAATGTTTTCATCAAGATTTTCAAACTTATATTCTCATATTAATCTTTATTTGTTTATCTTGATTTAATCAAGAAATATTTTTGAATTTTTTTTTTTCTATAAATATGTTAAATAAAAAAAAAGCGAAAAGTATATTGCTTACTGAATCGAGAGCACTAAAAAATGTTCCTCAAATAAGTAGTGTTAAGATAAAAACAATAACATGAATTTATTTTATTAATGGAATTAGTTGACGCATTAAGGATAATAAAGTTTTATTATCATTATTTTCATTTAGATTTTTATCAAGAGAAGATTCATTAGATTTATTTTTAACAGATTTTTTCTTATTAGTTTTTTAAGATTGAATACGAATTAAACTTATCATTAGAATTGATAGAAAACTAAGACATAAAAGCAGATAAACCAGATTCAATTAAATAAATTCGAACGATGTAAACTAGAAAAAGCAATTGTTGTAGATATTATTGTTGTAATTGAAAATAAACTAAGACCAATTATAATTAATAATGAATACAAGATAACATCGATAATTTGTCTAGACTGATGTGACTCATGACAAAGATTATCTATTGAACATTTTATATCATATATGGCTAATTTATTATTTCTCGTCAATGACATCATATTCAATTCAAATCAAGTAGATAAGTTGATTATTTATTTTCAAAACAATTTTCAATAATGATTTATCAGAGAAAGATTCTATGATTTATTTCATCTACTCTCACCTAACTAACATATTCGCCTTTGTTTATTAATGTTTCTTGTCGAGACGTTCTTTTTGATATAGATCAATGAATTCATCAAATTTTTTGTTGTTGTTTTGTTGGGTGTGGATGGGTAAAGTGAAGGGCAACCAAACCAACATTTACAGCACACCTCACACGAACACCCACACCCTTACAAAAAGGAGAGGCATATGCATCCATGGCAGCAAGTTCAAAAGTGTTTAAAACTTGATTAAAGTATAAAATTCATTAGCTGAGAGTTGAAAAATATTTGTGCCATTCCGTAGGAAAAGATCTCAATCATTGTTTCTTACGTAGTCTATCCACCAGCATTTGATTCTCTTTTACTTCCGAATGGTCAGAACCGAAAACTAGACGAGCCGTTTCGATAGAACTTTCAGCATGTTTAAGAGCTGCTTCATTATTTCCAAGACGTTCATAATTGAATCGCAAGTGCCTTTTCATAGAATAATCGCAATGTTATTATATACGGTTGCTAATTCACAATTATCTGTAGACGAAGATTTTTCTTGAATTTCGATTGATTTCTTATAAAATTCGATAGTATTTGAATAATTATCCATCGAATAAAATATGGATGCAATACTATTATAGATTATTGCTAAAGATGAGTCATCAGTTGGAAGCTTATTTAGTAGAATTGCGAGAGCCTTTTTATAAAATAGAAGAGCATTCGATTCATCGTCTATTGAGTTATAAGCAACAGCAATATTGTTATATATCATTGCTAATTCGAGATTATCTACAGACGAAGATTTTTTATGGAATGATATACTGATCCAATGCTACTATAGATTGATGCTAATACTGAATCATCAGGTATAAGAGATTTTTCTCGAACAACTAGTGCTTTTTCATAAGATGAAAGTGCACTTGTATAATCTTCTATTAATCTATAAGCAACATCGATATTATTGTATGTAGTTGCTAGAGTCGAGTCGTCAGTAGTTGGCGATTTCTCATGAATGTGAAGCGCTTTCTTATAAAATGAAATCACATTCAAATACTCTTCCATCTCATAATATGTTGAAGCGATATTACTGTAAGTTGAAGCAAGTACTAAATCATCAGAAGACAAATTTTTCTCTCGAATGGTCAATGCCTTTTTACTAATCCAAGATTATTGTATGAAGTAGCTAAGTCACGATGATCGGTGGAAAGTGATTTTTATTCAATCTCCAGTGCGTTTTCGTAATACGAAAATGCATTTTGATAATTATTCATCTCTCGATAGGCTAAACCGATGTTGCTATAAGTAATAGCCAAACTATGATTCTGAGGCTTAGGAGCTTTAACTTGTATTTCGAGTGCTTTTTTCGAAAAAAGAAAGAGCAGTGGAATAATCCTTTATAGAATGATATGTTGATCCAATTTCGTTATAAGTTGTAGATGTTTCATCCAACTGAATAAGTTGAGAATTATTTTTACAAATTTCATATGCTTTTTCATATAAAGAAAGTGCAATCTTGTAATCATGTATAGATTGATGAACTGAATCAATATTGTTTTATGTAGTTACAAGTGATGGATGGTTTGCAGGAAGTTTTGTTTATTTTCCATAGAACTGTAGATCGTACCAAGGTCGTTGTAAGCAGTAACAAGATCTGGATGCCTTTGTACGAAGTGAACATTCTTGAATTTCGAATGCTTTTTGATAATATTCAAGTACTTTCGATTTGTCTCCCATTACACTGTAAATAGAACCAAAATTACTGTAGCTGGTAGCTAAGTCCGGATGTTTTGAAGGAAGATATTTTTCTTGAATATGAAGTGCTCGTTGATAAGTTTTAACAGCAGTAGAATAGTCTCCCATTTATTGATGTAATCCGCCAACAGTATTATATATAATTCTAAAATCGGGATGGCTCGATGGAAGTATTTTCTGTCGAATTTCGAGCGATTTTTGATAAAATGAAAGTGCAGATGTAAAGTTCCCTAATGATGCATACACTCCAGCAATATTATTATAGACCAGAGCGAGAGTTGGATCGTCAGATGATAGAAAATTCAGTTAAGTTTTGAGTGTCTTTTCATAGTGTGAAATTGCAGTTTGATAATCATCTTTCTCACTATAGACATATCCAAGTTGATGATTGAGATGAGCATGTTTTCGCCAATTGGTTTCATCATCTGCATTTATTTGTGGTTTAATAATTTCTTCAGCTTGATTGTATTCGCCTATCGTAAGCGTTAGATGAGTTAGTTTGTTCAGTGCAGTACCTTCGCCAAGTTCTTTTCTCATATAATTAGTAAGGTTTTTTGAGTTGTTCATCATTGCCTTTTGTCGAAGCTAAATTGACTCGCCAGAATCGTTCCTTAAGTTTCTGTAGATCCATAATTCGAAAAATAGTATGCATAGAGAAAATAATTTCACTTTCATATTTATATGCGCTGTGTTTGTCGATAAAAGCAAATGGAATTGATGAAATCTTCGGATCGATTTCTATGTGAAATAAAACTGCGATAAGCTTTGGATTCTTGTATGCATTTTCTGCAAAGTGAAATGAGATCTTTCATCGAGAGTTGTCGGCAAGAAACTGTTGAAAGAGAGAAGACCACCTTGACTTGCATGTACTTTTTCTATATCAGTAGATGCCATGCCTTGTCCTCGATAAACAATAAATTTATTATGATCACGAGTTTTCGATTGTTCATTATGCATATTGACAATTTGTTTATGAAGATCATGTAGAAAGAATCCAATTTTCATTATGGTTTCAACATTTTGTTCAGGCAAAGGTCGATTTAACATTGAATAAAGGAAAGATTCTTTTGTGTACCATTGAATAGCTAAAGTATTTTTATATTCTTGTTCAAATTCCTCGATTAGACTTAATTGAAAGATATCGTCAGCATACTTTGTTTGACAAAAGTCAACCAGCTTAGTTTCTGATGTATGATCGTGTTTCATTTCGAGTAGAATTTCTTTGAGCAGTTGTGTATACATATATGATTGAACTAATTCATTTGCGATTAAACTGGGGATGTCTATCCTACGTATGATACTAATTGAAGTCAAGCTACCGACCAGACCGTTATCAAGTTTAATCTTTTGAAAAATATCTTCCATTCTAAACAAGATGTATTTTATTTTTTCGGACCACTTATTTGTCCAAGGGCATTTTTGTCCTCTTATTTTGCTAAATATATAAATACTGTCGAGTTGCGGTACAATTTCTTCACCCAAATCATCCGATACAATGAGAAATACCTTTCTGTCATTAATATTATCAATATAATTTATGCATTGTTCAGCATTGGTACATGTATAGATTACATGCGTGATTCGTTGCAGTTTCGTCATTGCATCATGATATAGTTTTTTTTATTTGATCAATATTAGCATCAATCCAAATAATGACAAGATGTTGATTGAGCTCATGCTCCAAATGTAATGAAGAAGTTTGGGATTTTTTCTGTGGAATCGATGGTTTAATAATAGTGGCACTTTTGTCAGATGTGACACTTGCTATACTCTTGCTAACGCTTTTCTGAGATGAAGGGTGTGGGTGTGGGTGTAGATGTGGGTGTGTTTCTTTTCTTTTTACATCGACACCGACACCCTAAGAAAAGAAAAGTAAAATAATCAATTTTCTCTAACTCTTTTCGACTTCTGCTTGTGAATGGAGACCTGGATGAAGTAGTTCTCTTCGTTTTTGTTGCTTTTCCCTTGTAGTAATGTGGTCGAATGAGGGTTGTGATTTTGTAAAAAAGGGTTTCTTTCTGACTTTATGTGATTGAAGCGTTTCTGCTAGAAGTGGAACAGTTTCTCTTCGATAGGAAGATATGGTCCAGCCCTCCTTAGAAATCAGGATTGGATGAAAATTATACATATGTTTGCGACGATGAAAACTCCCGGTCCAAAAATTTTATTAAATGAGTTAGTGCATTGGCAAAATGATTGAGACTTTTAGACAAAAATGTCATTTTACGCAAGCAGTGTCTAAAAAACGAGAGCGACGTGTATCAGTTCAACAAAATGATGATGCTGTTAAAAAAAATCTTCTCTTAATTTGAGTCTGTATCGACCAAAAATCCTTCCAATGTTTTAAAATTGAACACAATGTCTGATACTTAATCGGAATATTTTCATGTCAATCATACAGATCAGTTATGTTTCAATTTTCTTTGAATAAAGCAGCATAGCAGACTTTACCAATACTTCACCTTCATTCTGATGCTCTGATATATACATAAACGATTCGATAATTCATCTAAATTTTATGCAGTATAAGTGCTAAAACTAAAGATTTTGTATTGCTCAAGATTTTCTAATGTAAAAGTAATGAACCAATGTCTTGGCTAATCATTCACACTTTCAAATCAGAAAGTATTCCTTCTCTATTCTAATGATAAAAAAATCAGTCACTGTGATATATTCTGAAAGGTGTCTGCAAGTCAGGCTGATGCAGCTATTGATATTTCGTTTGATTTTGAGCAACTATGACCAAGACAAAAAACTATATGATTTTTCCAGATGATCTCGAAAAAGACATATGCCAGTTTCCTTCTGGTTTATGGGTAGCGCACCAGCAGATCAAGGAGTGGCAATTGCCTCCCCTAATAAAGATTAGAGGAGGCAATAAGAACTTATTGTCTCCCATAATTTCTCATGTCTTCTGAGTACGCTAAAGTAAAATTACTAAAAACTCAACAGACAGATATTCAATATGAGTCTGGAAACAATGTTGGAAGATTGACCTATAGTGTCATGAATTTATTTATTGTTATCTAGCAAATATATTCCTTCCTATATACTATATTTGACAATATTTGTCGGACGATTTTGCTTGGTGTATAATTTTCTTGTAAAGTTGACTTTAAAGGCGCAGCTTGCGTCAAAATTATAGTCAGCATCTATACTGTAATCCACAGAAAATTTCATCCCTAAATGTTGAGTCATAGCAAAACTGGAGATATAACAATGTGAAGTAGTCATATCTTGTTGGACAATTTGTTTCAGATGATCTTTTAAATTGCTTTATTTTTTTTCACAATTGTTAGAAAAGAACTGAACTATATGAATAGAAAGAGCAAAACACGAGCTACATTTTAATGATTAAAACTTTCTAAAAGGGAACTAGGGTGTGGATGTAACTGTGGAGGTCGATGTGAGTCTACAGAGCATTAACATCCACACAAATACTGTTAGCAGTAACTCATTCTTATTCCTGTCCTTGCTGTCTCTCTATCTCTTTGTAATTGTTATTCTTTTTTTTATCTCTTCGATTCTCTATTGTATGTTGTTATATATATATATATATGTACGTATTATTAAGGATATTTTAGAAGATATATATTTAAATAAAATAAACGTAAGCTCGTCGAAGCCAGCTAACACATACTCACAGCCACACTCACATCTTTCTTTTGAATTTTTTTACAGAAAATTTTGAAGAAATTCCAAAGCAAAGTTCAATAAATCGATATTATCTCGACTGTTTGAAAAAATTCTACATCAAGAAGTTGGAGAAGACTTATATTTTACGATACAATAATGTATTCGTTTATTATATATGACGGCATCCACCATCACATGGCTAATTTCTTCGTCAGTCGAGCACTTTGCTGCTTATGAGTGCAGTTTATTTTTCTTTTCTTACCTCTTTCTTCTGTATTACACTAATTGTACGTTCTTTCTTTCGTTCTCTTCTTTCCACGTGGTTATTCGTGTTCGTGTGTTGCTTCATCAGTTACTATACTTACGAATGTCGTCATCCGTTGCACTTTAATATAATAAAAACGAATAAGGCAGTAAAATAGCGCAACAAAACGGCCTTGTTTTAAAACTGCTGCACCCCATTTAAAGTCTGTTGTGTTTCGCTTCTTTTTCTTACATTTGCACGATCTCACGTTATTGGATGATGAATAAGCAAAATTTTCAAGGAGAAAAGCAGATAGACTCCTGTGCCACCTGCTGATTCTCAAAGTTATGCGAGTCTCGAGAGTTTTGCTTTGTTCCTTAGCTAAAAGTCTATTTTCAGAAAGGATCCATCTTGAAACCCACTGGAAGTCATTGGCGGTCACTGCAGTCACGGGAGCCATGGACTCTAGAGTCAACTTTTTTCCCTTAAAAATAGTTGCTTTCTAGTTTTACTCGAATAGTACAAAACCTATTTATTGTGCTTTGGTATACAATCTATACGCAGACTTGATCTCCATGGTAAACCGTCAGCAAAGTTCCCTGACATGATTTTCGAGAAGTTTGATCAATAGGTTCAAATGCTAATCTTTTTCGTCTCTTCTAGAAAATAAATTTCGTTATTTATTGGACTACGAACAGTGCTCAATAATACAAAATATATCAAGGATATAACGTCGTATTAATAAATTTCACTTTTTCATGGGTTTTTACTCAAAGTCCTACGTAATCATTATCATTATTGTCATTATTGCTGCAGTTATTCAAACTATCAAGATATATCATCGTGCTACAACTACAATTATTGGATGGAACCAGAAAGAACAGCGCTTTTTCCAATGTCGAAAAAAATGGAAACTGACTCATGTGAAATCATTCTATGATGTAGACTGTACGAATCCATTCCTGAAAGCATTAGCGAATGATATCGAAGCTGCAAAAAAAGTTGATGTTTGTAATAGCTTCAATCCATTATATACTAGGATTGCGACTATTTTTCGTTCATTCAAAAAGTTCCAATTGACAGATTTCAACGAGCTCCTAATATCGTGTCCACAGTGTCATCATTTGCAAGTGATAGATGGAAAGCTTTACGATATTCCGCGCCCAAAACCGATGAATTACCAAACACGTAGTCAAAATGTAAAAACTCTGTTCAAATATGTTATTGATACTTTTAATGACATACCAAATATGGAATTTCTCATTCATGTTGGAGATTCGGTCGTCATGAAGAGAAATACCACGCATCCTTCAAAATGTCCCGTTTTTGGCTTTGCGAATTACAAGAATAGTATAGCCAATGGTAAATACACAGACGGAGTTGTACCAATTCCGTGTTTTTCATTTTGGAGCTGGCCAGCAGCACGAATTACTAGATGGAGTAATAAAATGATTAGTATCAAGCAAGCAGGCAATAGTAATACTTTTGCTAAGAAAAAAAGTAAATTATTTTGGCGTGGAGCTCGAACTGGTCATCGAGTTGATTTCGTATCTATAACGGAAAAGCATCAGCAAATAATGGACGTTTCTTTTATGGATTGGCAAAGATCTAGATTTTTAGGATCTTCAACACACAAACAATATCGAACGCTCGAGCAACATTGTGACTATAAATATTTATTACATCTTGAAGGAAATACATTTTCTGGCAGATTAAAATATCTATTACTCTGTGGTAGTCCGGTAATATTTGCAAATATCAATGGATGTGAAGAATTTTGGTATCATCTGTTGAAGCATCAAGAGAATATTATTATTCTTGACTCACGTAGTGAGACGTTACTATTAAATATGACGAACTATTTATTTGAAAATTCAGAACGAGCTTCACGCATAGGCATAAATGGTCGAAATATTGTGTTGAAGTATCTCAATGAGCAAGCAATCATCTGTTATATGAGAAATGTACTCCTCACTTATAGCAAGTTGATCGATTATCAAGTGAGAAAACGTGATTAAGTTACAGAAAAACTTCTCTAAATTGACACTGAGTTTGGGTGTGGATGTAGGTAAGTGTGGGAGTCTTCTGTTCACTGGAACCTTCACTCGTATATGAGTGATTCATACTTATTCTATGTATAGAGGTGTTGCTGAGTAGTTCAATGGAGAACGTCTCATTCTTCAAGAGTGCAATCGAAAATTCTGAAAATTACACCCTATATAGAACAATGTATGGGCTACAATCTAGAATAATTTTGATGGAAAATGACTATGAAGATCTTCGGAATGCAATATCGAAAAAGTTCTCAGCTCCGATATGATCATGATGAAAAGTCATGACCCCAATGAACCTTATATAGGTAGATGTCAGTCGTCTTGCTCTATGGAACAGTAAAAGTCACGACTCGATAGTTCAAAGTAATCAAAAGTTATTCAAAAAATAGTCGTTAGTACTTTTTAAAAACTTCGACATTAGTAAACGACATAGTAGTAAATCAGAATATTTTTAATAGTCAAGATCAACAACCATTGAACATACATATGTAGAATAATTTTTATCTAATCCATCATTCCATACTCTTATAACATCATCAGTAATATCTTTAAATTCATTGAATCTTGGTTCAATATTTTAGTTTTCTTTAATAAAAGCTTCATATTGAAGTGGTATTATCGGCACATAGTCAATAAGACGATTATTCTATTTTGCTAACCATCACACTGAAGAATTACATAGATATCATCGAAAAATTAGTTCTTATGAATGAACAATGGATGATTTATAAATGTTACTTGCTAAAAGCTCAATATCTGTCATAATTTGTTTAGCTTCTTCATTCAGTATCGTATGAATTATACTCATTTAACAGATCTAAATGCAAAATGTTTTATTGCTGTCGAATATCTAGGAATAGAATTATA